>JADBJO010002316.1:205000-210000 GCA_016801955.1 Conus betulinus
AGAGAGAGAGAGAGAGAGAGAGAGAGAGAGAGAGAGAGAGAGAGAGAGAGAGACACCAGAGAGAGAGAGAGAGAGAGTCTCTTTTAAAGATAAAGCAGATTTTACACCAAACAGTTCGGAAAAAAGTTTCTATTTTGATGTGTGTGTGTGTGTGTGTGTGTGTGTGTGTGTGTGTGTGTGTGTGTGTGTGTGTGTGTGTGTGTGTGCGTGCGTGTGTGTGTGCGTGTGTGTGTGTGCGTGCGTGCGTGCGTGCGTGCGTGCGTGCGTGCGTGCGTGCGTGCGTGCGTGCGTGCGTGTGTGTGTGTGTGTGTGTGTGTGAGTGTGTGTGTGTGTGTGTGTGTGTGTGTGTGTGTGTAAGTGACTTCGCGTATGGATATGGGAGGGAATGCTAATGAGGTACTCTAGACTGCAGCATAAATGTCACATCCCTGTATACATGTACAAAGCACGATGAATTACGTAACTTTTGAATCATCGAACAATGTTTCACGAACAAGAAAAGAACATCGTTCGATCCAATGTTGACCATAGTTTTTTTTACTAATGTGTATCTTTGTCTGTACGTGTCTTTTTTTTTCTGGGTGGTTGCTTCCACGTAATGAGTTTAACGCTTTTATCACAATTCTCCTTTGACGTTACAAGTGCATACAAACGATATAGACATGCTCTTCTTTCAGCATAATGGACAGAGCTGTTGTTTTGCTGTCGTTGTCGTCATCGTTGTTGTTGTTGTTATTATTGTTGTACATGTTTTACAAAAAAAATTGTTGTAAGTGTTTTAAACATCGCGTTCCATATGGAAACTTCTCAAAATGAAAGCTAACATGCTTTTTTTGTCAACAAACTTCAATCTGCCCTTAGTTCACCCCGCACTGATTCTTCCGTCATGCGCCGTCTTTGATGTCAAATGAGTTGTATCCAGAAAGATAACTATCGGCTGCCTCTTTCTGTCGTCGACATGGGCAACGAGAACAAACGCAACAGCAGCAACAACAACTTTGATAGTTTCAGCTTACGTACAGTGGCACGCTGTTTATTTTGTGTGACCCAGACACTGGATGCCATCTTCTCGGCCGTTCCGTTAGGCAGGCTGACAGTTACGGCCCAAGGTATCTGCCACGCCTCATCGATCCGGTCAAAAGCGACTAGGAATAAATGTTCGGAACAACCGAGATTTGATCTTGCCTCAGGTGAAGGTATCCCTTCGCCATAAGGAATCAACTTTTTACAGTACCTTGTGCTGCATTTAACAGTTCTTTTTTGTTTTGTTGAGCTGGTCAGTCAGTCAGTCAGTCAGTCAGTAAAATCAGTTGGTTCGTTAGTTCATCTAGTCAAATGTTCATAACAACTGAGATTTGATCTTGCCTTTGGTGAAGGTATCCCTTCGCCACAAGAAATCAACCTTCTACAACATTCTACAGTACTTTGTGCATTTAACAGGGTTTTTTGTTTTTTGTTAGCTAGTCAGTCAGTCAGTCAGTCAGTCAGTCAGTCAGTCAAAAACCACTTAGTTCGTTTGTTTATTTAATCAGGTACTATGTTTTAGTTAGATGATTGGCTGGTTGGTGGTAGAAAAAATTGCAACTTTTATTGCCGTTTTTTGGTAGTTTCCTAAATGAAGATTTAATATGACTCGACGATGCACACTTTTAATGGGCTCTGGAGAAGAGAGCAGTTATTGACACTGCCTTGATAAGATAGTTTGAAAGGCGCGGGGTTTAGAGAGAGAGAGCAGTTATTGACACTGCCTTGACAAGATTGTCTGAAAGGCGGGGTTTGGAGAGAGCAGTTATTGACACTGCCTTGATAAGATAGTTTGAAAGGCGCGGGGTTTAGAGAGAGAGCAGTTATTGACACTGCTTTGACAAGATTGTCTGAAAGGCGGGGTTTGGAGAGAGCAGTTATTGACACTGCCTTGACAAGATAGTTTGAAAGGCGCGGGGTTTTAGAGAGAGAGCAGTTATTGACACTGCCTTGACAAGATAGTTTGAAAGGCGGGGTTTGGAGAGAGCAGTTATTGACACTGCCTTGACAAGATAGTTTGAAAGGCGCGGGGTTTAGAGAGAGAGCAGTTATTGACACTGCCTTGACAAGATTGTTTGAAAGTCAGGGGACTGTTGGCGAAAGCTGACGCGCCGTCCTAGTGTGACATCGGTGGTCGGCTATACAACGATAAGCATAGGATCACTGGAGTTGAAATAAGTACGTATGATTTATCTACTCATTCACTCTCTTACTAATTCACTCCTCTGTGTTTATTCTTAAACAACTGTAGTGTCCTTATCATTACTACCATCATTTCCATCCCACCCTATTCGTTTTTTTCTATTGTTTTATTTTCTATCTGCCTTTCTTTTTATTCATGTCCTCTTCTCCTCTTCCGGTACAAACTATCACAGCACCCAAGAGAAGGTAAATCCTGTCGTTCTTCCTGCTCGCCCTCAGTCCACACGCCAAAGGTAGGGACGTGCAGCAAATTGCCATGTCATCCAAGCCAGCGGTTTGAGGCAGAACTTTAAACAGAGTCGTAGAAGGAAATGTAACTGAATATTGCTCACACTAACTAATCCCAACCAATTAAATGACTGTCTTTTTACGGATCACTCTCATTGTCGTCGAGCACAACCTAGGAACACAAAGAACTATCCCGTACCCAACATCAGATTTCAAGCTGTAAAGCTCACACGTGATTCCGTCTATGTACACTAGCCGTACATCCCAAGACTCTGTTCTTTTCATTTCAAATGTGTCTGGATCTATCTCACATTTATTTTGATGAGCATATGCAAAACAACAACAACAACAACAACAACAACAACCAAAAAATACCAAATAAAACCCCCCAACCAACCAACCAACCAACCAACCAAAAAGGAAAATCAACATTCAGACACACAAAAACTCTGGCAACAGTCGAATCATACTTATTTGTATGTATTTGATTCAGTATTGAAGGCCTTGGCACATTCATGCTCGGTATCTTACCCGCACGCGCATGTAAACAGTTCTCCTGTTCCTGCTACCTTTTTTTTTTTCTTTTTCTTTTTTCGGCGTTTGTATGTTTCGTTTATACAATACCCTTTCAGTCGAAAATTATTGCTTCTATAGACACGTGTGCCACATTAGAACAGCGCCTCAACTCCCGCCCACAGTCCCCCGATTTTCACACTATCTTACCTTTGATAACTACTCTCTCAAAAGCCTGTTAAAAGCGCACATTTTCAAGGTATTATCAAATCTTCCTTTAGAGGACCGGAATAGCTCAGTAGTAGAGCGCCGAACTCGTAATCTTGGGGATGCTGGTTCGAATCTCCGCTGGGCCGTTTCGGTTTAGGGAGATTTTCCCTCGGAGTTAACATTGGTTCTGACTCCATTTCCCGTACAGTCCTTAAAATGAGATTATAAACCAGGGTTCCGTGTGTGAACGCACGCATAACATCTTGCACACACGTAAAACCCCATCACAACTTTCGGAAGAGAAGGCCAGTTTTGCCGTTGGTATGGATGACACGTTACACACAGCATGCACCTTCCCCGAAGATGGAGTATGGCTGCCTTAATGGCGGGATAAAAAAACGGTAATACACATAAAAAACTCCACTCCCTTTGTTGGGTAGATGGGATTAATCCTTGCCTGTCTCTACAGGAAACTACTGAGAACAGCACTAAGATTTGCAAGCTATCATGCAGTCAGCCAGCCAACGAACCTCAGCTAAGTAACCGACTGAATAAACTAATGAATCATCTGATTGACTCACTGACTTACTGATGGCTGACTAAATAACTGAACGAAACAGAAAAAAAAGAACCCGTTCAATGAAGAAGGTTCTGGAGAAGATCGTTTCCTTACGCGGACTAGGAATCTAACGTTGCTGTCTCTGTCTGTCCTCTCTCTGTGTCTCTCAAAGGCAGCAGTATTTGATCGGCGTTTCCGACCTTTTACGGTCAAAGAAAGGGGGGTTGAGAGGGAATCCCCTGTGTTCCTGTGAGGTGGCTGATCTATGGCTGCAAGCTGTGGTGTAGTGGTGTTCTTTTTTGTATACGTGGTTTTTGAAATGTTTGTTTACCGGTGTTTGTGTTTGGCTCGTGTGTTAGTTCAAACTCCATATGCTTTTGTTTTGGGCTTCTCTCTCTCTCTCTCTCTCTCTCTCTCTCTCTCTCTCTCTCTCTCTCTCTCTCTCTCTCTCTCTCTCTCTCTCTCTCTCTCTCTCTCTCTCTCTCTCTCTCTCTCTCTGTGCCTGCCTGTCTGCCTGCCTGTCTGCCTGCCTGTCTGTCCGAATGTCCGAATGTCTGTCTCCCTCTCCCCACTCTTTCTCTCCCTATGTATGTAAATAAGTATGTATGTATGTCTGCATGTATGTCTGCATGTATGTATGTATGTATGTATGTGTGTATGTATGTGTATGTATGTGTGTGTGTGTATGTGTGTATGTGTGTATGTATGTATGTATGTATGTATGTATGTATGTATGTATGTATGTATGTATGTATGTATGCATGTATACATGCATGTATGTGTGTGTGTGTCCCTCCTTTTCTCGGTGTCACTCTGCATGTGTGTGTGTGTGTGTGTGTGTGTGTGTGTGTGTGTGTGTGTGTGTGTGTGTGTGTGTGTGTGTGTGTGTGAGAGAGAGAGAGAGAGAGAGAGAGAGAGAGAGAGAGAGAGAGAGAGAGAGAGAGAGAGAGAGAGAGTGCGCGCGCGTGATTTCCAGTGAGGTTTTCTTCACATTTCAGCAACATAAAAAACTCTCTGGTCGCTGGCCCTTTCTTCACAGTCGCTGAATGTATAAGGCAACGACGTCTTATTTTTTCCCCGTGAAAGGTTGGCATCGTCACCGATATTCCACAGCTGTCATGGAGATGGAGAGTGTTTCCTTCTTCCACTATCTCCGCCAGACATCTTCCTTTCTGGATGGACATTTTTTACCCCTCCCCACCCCCCACCTCAGCCCTCTTCCAACCACCCTTCCAACTCCCTAAAAAAAGGCGACCGGCGCCTT
>JADBJO010002316.1:232500-235000 GCA_016801955.1 Conus betulinus
ACAGAGTGCGTCTGAAGCAGGGGTGGACACATGAGACTTGCACTTACGGGATGATGGGTCCTAATCTCCCACCAGCACACCCCCCCCTCACAGCTCTTCTCTCTCTCTCCACGTTCCTTGTCATCCTGCACCTACAAATGTCACGGAAACACTTCATTTCTCCCCTTGCCCCACGCTGTTCTCCCACCGTCAGGAACTGTGAAGGGTCTTTTGCTATGAATTGTGCCCGCTACTTTCTGGAAGATTCGTGCGACTATTTGTCCTCTTTCCTGTCACCATGTCTGCCTCTGCCTCAGTTCTTCGGGTTTCAGCAACTGTCGTTCACCTGTTCATGCCTTTATGGCTCTTTCTCCTGTCATCGTTCTTGAAAGTGTTTGCACGTCCTCCCTCCCCCCCCCACCCTCCCCTTACAATTCGAAAACATAAGAGCCTTTCTGTTTTGACCTGGGAACCACAAAATCAGTATGTAAACATTTCCAACGTGGACATTAGTTATGGTTTCCATAATATCCATGTTCTCATATGTACTCATATGGCCATTTTAAAAGAAAGCAGGCGCCTATAGTATGCTTTTGGTAACTGCATTTTTTTTACTCATTAACAAAAAAAAAAAGAAAAAAAAAAGAAATGAAATTGAATAGCTAGCTGGCACTACCAGCACAGTCTTGTGTCATCTATCTCAAGGACGTTGTTAACATTTCGGATGTTATGCTGTGAATTGTTGCGTCTAAGTTGTGGACAGTACAGTCGTGTTTGTTGCCGTTGTATGTATTCGTGACAACGTTTTCCACGTTCTTGACATGACGTTTTCTACGGTTCTTGGCATGACGTTTTCTACGGTTCTTGGCATGACGTTTTCTACGGTTCTTGGCATGATGCTCTTGGCATGACGTTTCCTACGGTTCTTGGCATGACATTTTCTACGGTTCTTGGCATGACGTTTTCTACGGTTCTTGGCATGACGTTTTCTACGGTTTTTTGACACGACATTTTCTACGGTTCTTGGCATGACGTTTTCTACGGTTCTTGGCATGACATTTTTTCTACGGTTCTTGGCATGACGTTTTCTACTTGGCATGACGTTTTCTACGGTTCTTGGCATGACGTTTTCTACGGTTCTTGGCATGACGTTTTCTACGGTTCTTGGCATGACGTTTTTCTACTTGGCATGACATTTTCTACGGTTCTTGGCATGACGTTTTCTACGGTTCTTGACGTTTTCTACGGTTCTTGGCATGACGTTTTCTACGGTTCTTGGCATGACGTTTTCTACTTGGCATGACGTTTTTCTACGGTTCTTGGCATGACGTTTTCTATGGTTCTTGACATGACGTTTTTTCTACGGTTCTTGGCATGACGTTTTCTACGATTCTTGGCATGACGTTTCTGCGCTCTTGGCATGACGTTCTTGGTAATACGTTTTCTACGGTTCTTGGCACGACACGTTTTCTACTTGGCATGACGTTTTCTACGGTTCTTGGCATGACGTTTTCTACGTTCTTGGCATGACGTTTTCTACGGTTCTTGGCATGACGTTTTCTACTTGGCATGACATTTTCTACGGTTCTTGGCATGACGTTTTCTACGGTTCTTGGCATGACGTTTTTCTACGGTTCTTGGCATGACGTTTTCTACGCTCTTGGTATGACGTCCTTGGCATGACGTTTTCTACGGTTCTTGGCATGACGTTTTCTGCGCTCTTGGCATGACGTTCTTGGTATGACGTTTTCTACGTTCTTGGCATGTTTTCTACGCTCTTGTCATGACGTTCTTGGCATGACGTTTTCTACGGTTCTTGGCATGACGTTTTCTACGTTCTTGGCATGACGTTCTTGGCATGACGTTTTCTACGGTTCTTGGCATGACGTTTTCTACTTGGCATGACATTTTCTACGGTTCTTGGCATGACGTTTTCTACGGTTTCTTGGCATGACGTTTTCTACGGTTCTTGGCATGACGTTTTCTGCGCTCTTGGCATGACGTTCTTGGCATGACGTTTTCTACGGTTCTTGCATGACGTTTTCTGCGCTCTTGGCATGACGTTCTTGGTATGACGTTTTCTACGTTCTTGGCATGTTTTCTACGCTCTTGTCATGACGTTCTTGGCATGACGTTTTCTACGGTTCTTGGCATGACGTTTTCTACGTTCTTGGCATGACGTTCTTGGCATGACGTTTTCTACGTTCTTGGCATGACGTTTTTTCGCGCTCTTGGCATGACTTTCTTGGTATGACGTTTTCTACGTTCTTGGCATGACGTTTTTCTACGTTCTTGGCATGACGTTCTTGGCATGACGTTTCCACGTTCTTGGCATGACGTTTTTTACGTTTTGGGCATGACGTTTTCCACGTTCTGGGCATGACGTTCTTGGCATGACGTTCTTGGCATGACGTTTTTTTACGTTTTGGGGCATGACGTTTTCTACGTTCTGGCATGACGTTTTTCCACGTTCTTGGCATGACGTTTTTTACGTTTTGGGCATGACGTTTTCCACGTTCTT
>JADBJO010002316.1:245000-247500 GCA_016801955.1 Conus betulinus
CTCCCTCAGCCTGCTCTGCATGTTAATGATAAAATTTATAGAACTAACAAAGAAAAGGCTGAATTATTAGCAGAAACTTTTGCTTCAATGAGTCAGACTGAGTGTTTATCTCAATCTGAACAAATTCGTAGAAAGGAGTTTGAGGATAAATTCCAAAACATTGAGCAGACTAATATAGAAAGTAACACTTTATATATAAACACAAACTTAACAATGCATGAACCTGTTTCGCACTTAAACGTGTAAAAACCGGGTAAGATTTCCACTGGTTCGGATCCTATTTCCTATAACATGATTAAGCATTTTCCTGAGAGTCTGTTATCAAAGTTGTTGGAGTTCTTTCAGATTTGCTGGAATACTGAAATGCTCCCTACAGATTGGAAAAAAGCTACTGTCATCCCAATCCTTAAACAAGGAAAACCTAAAACTCTTCCCTCTAGTTTTCGACCTATTTCTTTAACACCTCACATTGGAAAACTTTTTGAAAGAATAATGAAAAACAGAATAGAACATTTCCTTGAAAAAAATGGAGTCTTGCCTTTATTCCAGGCTGGTTTTTAGGAAAGGTAGAGGAGTCACAGACCACATTGTCCACTTATCCTCAAATGTGAAAAAAGCTCTTGCCAAGCGTTATTCGACCCTTGCAACGTTCTTTGATGTTCATAGAGCCTACGATTCAGTATGGCATTCTAAATTGTTGTTCAAAGCACATGAAGTAGGAATACGAGGTCGTTTTTTCCAATTTCTAAAAGCTTTCTTATATCGGACAGAACTATCCAAGTCAATCTACATGGAGCTTTATCAACTTCTAAGACTATTAACATGGGTGTTCCCAAGGAAGTGTAATCGCTCCAACACTTTTCTCGCTAATGCTTTACGATATTAAACAGGTTAATACAAAAGGTGCCACATTAGCTCTATATGCAGATGATATTGCTCTGTGGAGAAATGTAAACTGCAATTTTTCCAAACAACAAACCAAAAGAAAGAAAATCATTGAACAGTATCAGGAAATAGTTGACAATATTTTTTCATTACATGAAATCAAATGGGTTTGGTTTATCTGCTCACAAAAACTGTCTTTGTTGTCTTTACAAAGAAAACAATTGCGTTTGAAGGCAGAGAAGCTATCTCTATAAGGGTTGATAATAATTTGATATACCCAAGCAAACAAGTTAAGTTAAGTTTCTCGGAGTAATCTTCCACTATAAACTTTTTTGGAGTAAACATATAAATTTCCTTGTAGAAAAGGCTAGGAAAAAAATTGGTTTATTACGTGTTCTTTCTGCCATACCTCCGATTAACTGGGGATCTAATCTCGTCTATGTCGCCTCAGGGTTAGTTCGTTCAATTCTGTCATATGGCCAAGAAGTTTTTTTTTACAGCTGGAAAGACAGATTTACACAAGCTTACCAGTATTGACTCGTTAGCCTTTAAAATTGCATTAGGACTTCCCCGATGGGCTTCAATTGATTTGACGTACAAGGAGGCTGGTGTGTTACCCTTAAATGAACACAGGTTAAGTTGCGCCTGTAATTTTACAGTGAGGGCTAGAACCATCCCCAAATTCAGTAATGACTGACTGGATGGCAGCACGTATATTTCAAGAGAGATCCGTAACAAATCGGTATACATGTCCCTAGGTGATTATGTTTCCCCATTGTTTCAGAACTGCAACCTGTCTCTTGATGTATTGCCCAGGTTCCATGTTGTTCATACCCTTCGTGGTTGTCAGAGCAGGCTGAAATAATCTACTCTTACGGAGATTAAAAATAAAAAGATAATCCTCTGTTACTATCATCCTATGCCAAAGACTTGATAGACAGGAAATACCATTCCCATCTACACATTTTCACGGATGGTTCTGTTTTAGATTCTTCTTCCGATGTTGGGGCTTCCTTTGTAATACCAGCGCGCTTAGCATCAGAAAGAAATTCCATATTACGAAAGGATGTTCTATATTTACAGCAGAGTTATTTGCTATTTTGAAAGCACTAGATTTTATACTTGACATGCCCGTTATACATAAACAAATACTTATACTATCAGACTCAAAATCAGCGCTTACGGCTTTACATTGTCAATCAAAATCTAGTCGTTCAGACTTGGTGTGTGAGATCTTATTTCTCATTCATCAGTTAATAACCCGGGGTATCGATGTAACTCTGTTATGGGTTCCAGGGCACTCTAGTTTACGTGGCAATGATTTAGCTGACTTTTATGCTAAGGAAGCTGCAAAGAAATAAATCTGATGTTTTTAATTGTGATATATCCTTCTTTCTTCATCTGAAGCTATCCACATTCTGACAAGTTCAATCTGGAACATAAGACAGATACAATATCTGGAAGATTCAGCTCGGAGCACAGATGGGATATGACGAAACCAACAAGCAAATGTTGTAATCCTCCAGGGCCAATCCCTAATCGTAACCTTGTACATAGGCTGCGGGTTAAATGGTTGGTTAGGTAGGTATTTAAACCGGCACCTGCTTGTGCATGT
>JADBJO010002316.1:255000-267500 GCA_016801955.1 Conus betulinus
CAGTGATTCCATTGGTTGAACCAGTTAAACTCGAGTTCTCTCTTGTTTGAGAATGGATATAAGGTGCCTGGAAAACCAGGAAGTGTGTGACTCACTTAAGGGAAAGTGAACTCGCCCGTCTTGCTGAGGGCTCAAGAAAATACAGCGAGAAGCAGAGGTTTGCTGTCGCCTCGTTGTCTCCTGGGTGGGGACGTAAGACAGTGGAGGTTGCTGTAGCCTCGGAGCCGACGACGAGAAGAATTGTCTCCCGTGTGGGGACGGTCGACAGCAAGACGTGTTAGCCTGTTGGAGCCTAGACAGGGAGCTGCCAGACAACGGTGGGGTTTTTGCAGCCAGAGAAGACCTGTGGAGAGGCTGACAGGAGCCCTTTCCGTGGAGAGGGCGGAGTGCGGTGGAGTCCGGAAGACTCGGTGTGAGGGTGCGACTAAAGCTACGTTGCCAGTGTCCCCCCCAACTGGGATTTGGCCAATCGGGAGGACACAACAGTGTGGCAGCTTCAGCTCGTGGTCGCACAGTGTGATGAGAGAAACTGACGGTCAACCAAGGAATGCTGGCAAGTTATGGACGTTTCATTTGTTCTTAAGTTTATAAATGTGCAAATGTAATAGTGAAATATTGTCTTCCTGGTTAAGTAAGATCATCACTGAAGAACAGGGATGCGATTTATGAGATTGTCTGTATGGTGTTTACATTGTTGTATGATACAGATAATTGTTGTGTAGTGACGGGTGGGGGCTCGGAGTCAAGTTTAAAAAAAAGTTGATTATTTTCTGTGAAATGTTATTGGTTTCCCGTCACCTTTGTGCGGGCCCGATGTGAGTGACAGAGTGCATGTGCCTATGCGAGAGCGCATTTTGGTTGTGAAAGCGTAAATACTTCTGTCTATAACCCCCTGCATCCCTGCATATGATAATCATATTTCAATAACGAGGGGGAGCGTCGGAGACCCGTCACAAATTGGGGGCTCGTCCGGGATGAACATAAATGAGTCATAAGTGATTTTGATTTCTGGGTTTTGTTCAATTGCAAAAGGATTTGAAATTTGTCATAATTGTGGAAACCTAGATATTTTTTTTTTTTTTCTTACCGGGAAAGACGTTAGTCATGTGTTGATTGTTTTGATCTTTTTTTCATGACTGTGCCTTTGTTTGAACTTGCTTGATTTTGGTTGCTGTTGAGATTGATTGTGTGTGTAGCACAACTGTTTGATCGCTTTATTTAGGAGTGATCGTGTGGATCGCTTTATTTACGAGTGATCGTGTGGATATCGCTTGTTTACTGTGGTTGTATTAGCTGGCTGATCGAGGGTTAGATAGCTTCAAAATGTCGAGTGAAGAGGGTGCTGAGACAATGGGTCCGCTGAAAAAGATGGACCTCATAGAAGAAGGAAAAGCTTTAGGACTAAAGGGTCCGGAACTGAAGGCATATGTAGATGAGAACTGGCCCCGTGTAATCGAGGCTCAGAAAATACAAAGGAAGAAAGAAAAACAGAAAAAAGAGGAAGAAAAAAAGAGAAGAAAGAGAGAGAAAGAGAGAGAGAAGAGAAAGAGAAAAGAGAAGAGAAAGAGAGAGAGAAAAGAGAGAAAGAGAAAGAAAAAGAGAGAGAGAGAAGAGAAAGAGAAAGAGAGAGAAGAGAGAGAGAGAAAGAGAACGGGAAAAAGAGAGAGAGAGAGAGAGAGGAAGAAAGAGAGAGAGAGAAGAGAGAGAGAAGGGAAAGAGAGAGAAGAGAGAGAAAGGGAAAGGGAAAGAGAGGAAAGAGAAAGAAGGGAGATAAGGCAGTTTGAGTTAGAAAAATTAAAATTGGAGAAAGAACGGGACGTGGACGCAAACCCCAAGCAAACTTGCACCACATGTCAGTCCCTTGATCAATATGCCAAAGTTTGATGATAATCCGGACCATTTAGAGGATTTCATTTCGCAATTTGAAAGGATTGCCAAAGATCAGCTTACCCGAAGAACGGTGGGCCACAAATTGTCCGCGCTGCTGACACCCAAAGCTAGGGATGCTTTTTTCTGCTTACCACCGGAAAAACAGATGGATTATGAGTCGGTGCGCGATGCTTTGTTTCAGAGGTACCAGGTAACCGCCGATAGATATAGGAAATTGTTCAGAGAAACTGTTCGTAATCAGGTGAGACACACGTACAGTTCCTTTATCGGCTTAGGGCTCTCTTTGATAATGGGATTAGGTTAGGAAACATCGAACAAACTTTTGAATCTTTGAGGGAGGAGATCGTTAAGGAGCAAATTCTCTCCACTTGTCGGAAGGATCTCACAGTATTCTTGGCAGAAAGAGAATTAGGAAGTTTAGAGGAGTTAGTGAAAGTTGCAGACAGGTATGAATCTGCCCATGATCAGCGTAATGGGGTGAAGGGATCGAACCAGTCGTCCCGTAATGCCCAGACCACACAGGCAGGGAGTGATTCGCCGACTCCCTACACAAAGGAGGCGAGACCACAGTTAGAAGCGGATTCGAAGTCCCGTGGCAACAGTGGGACTCAAGAGAATGTTAGAGTGAAACGCACATGTTTTAAATGTGGGCGAGAGGGTCATATCGCCAAGGACTGTAGCGGACTGCGAATACATTCAGTTGTTGCCGTTGATACAATTCAACAGGAAGGCAGAGTACCACCACCACTACTACTAGGGCAGTAGTAAACGGGAAGCCGGTGACTGCTTGTTAGATACAGGATTGACTCTGGCGGCAATGGTAGAACCCGTTTAGTGAGAGAGACAGACTACACAGGGGAAACCCCTGCGTGCGATATGCAGATGGAAGAATTAATCGGCTACCTTTGGCCCGTGTCAAAGTAGAGTCAGAGTTTGTCAGGAGTACTCTCACTGCAGCAGTGCAAAACAATCTTCCCTATCCAGCTTTGTTAGGGGGTAGTATACATCCTCCCAAAGCCTAACCAGGCTGCCAGTCAAGTAGGGAAAGCAAGGGTAGTGCAGGTAGGGACTCCTACAGGAAAGTAAACAGAAAGCAGGTGAAGTGCACAGGCGCCGCTGGCAGTAGAGCTAGCGCTGATCATGGTGTGCGTGGTGGTGGTGCAGTGGACCATGAAGTAGGTAGTGTCGTAGGTGGCCGTCGTGGCGGTGCCGGGCCATGGAGGTGGGTGGCGGTGCCGTAGTGGCAGTGCGTGTAGGCCGTAGGCCATGTGTGGCCGTGGCAGTCTGTAAAATGGTGGTCGTAGTGGTGGTTCAAAAAGTTGTTGGCGTTGCCGTGGTAGTCAGAAATGTAGGAGCCACGGTGGCAGACCTCAGGGTCGGGGCCAAGAGGGACCACAGAGTAACTGGAACCGGCAGCTGGGCTGGAACAGGGTGGCTGTAATAACGCATGGCAAGAAGGTCGAGGTGACCAGCTATCGTTAGAAACTGCCAAAGATAGTCAGCTCATAGGTAGCAGATAGCCAGTGTTGGAAAAAGGAGAAGAAATAAGGCCCATCAAGCAATGGGCATAGGCACTGAGTGGGATTCGAACCAAGGAAGTTCCACACATAAAAAAAAGAAAATCGGTTCGGATAAGATGAGTGAGGGATCATCTCTTAACATTTTGAAAAGGGGAGATGATCGTCGTCGCAGTGAATGGACGCGACAGCCCAGTTCACGTGATCTTCGCACAACAGACCCTGAGGCAATGAAAGTCAAGGGGGCTGAATGTCAAGGAGATTTTGCCGAACAGGCTAGAAGAGGATCGCGCAGATTTTCACGCGCTCCTTTAAGGACTAAAATGTGTGAAAGGTGCGCTGACTCTCTTGTAAAAGCCTGGCCTGTGCGCAAACTATCTGCCCCAGGTACTATTGGCGAGCCACAAACGGCGGTCAAGATTGAGAGGGGCAGGAGTAGGTCAAGGGTTGGAATAATGCCTACGGGGTGTTGCTGTTGTAGTGTGAACAACAGAAGTAGAACAATAGTAGGAGCAATGCCTTCAGGGTGTTGCCGCTTTAAGTGTGAGTGGTAGCAGTGGGACAATAGTATGACCACTGCCTACGGGCTGCTGTTGTTGTGGCGTGAGCGATCATCCGTTACGGACAGCTACTACGGGTAAATAATGTAGCTGGCTAGTTGGGTGTACACAACTGTGGTGACTCTGAAATACTGTTTTTCCTTTTTCTTTTGATTTTGATGGCCCATTTGTGGGGCGTGGTTGAGCCTATATTCATGTGTTATTTTTCATTTTTTTTGATATATGTTTTATCAGTTGATGTTGCTTTTGTTCATTGCCCATTATGGTTGAGTACGTACTCACGTGTTATGATTTATGATTTTTCTGGTTGATATCTGTTTGCTCATGTTGTTTTGTTCACTGCTCGGTAAAGTGTGAAAATGTCCTTAAGTTGTAAAAATCAGGATAAATGTTTGATTTGCATATTGTGTGTGAGACCGTGTGAGCAGATTGTGGCCACACGCCTGAATTTGATTTTGATGTTACGTACGTTGGGGCACACGCTGAATTTGAATCTTGTCTTTGTGGATTGTGGCCCACACCCTGAATTTGAATCTTGGGTTAATCATGGCTGTGCTATTATTAGAAGTGGATGGAATGATTAATTAATATGTATGAACATGCTGATAGCTAACGCTATAGGAGAGTTCTTGATTATATGTGAGCCAGTTTAGAGTTAAATTTTGTGCAGTCGTTTTGACTGACCAAGAGTGATCTTTGGATTATCTGATTGATTTATTGGTTTTAATTGGGTACATTATCCATGTTAGAGATGTTGATGGAAGTGATGTCTTGAAGCATAGGGGTAGTACTGTTATATCGACCCATGCATTGAGTTTTTTTTATCCAATCTGAGAACATTCGTCCTGGAGGAAATGTTGATTGGAACAACATTCTTAGGTACGGGGGTGTCATGAGTCGGCCGAATGTTCTCGAGCATTTAGGCAAATTAAGGGTAGTTTTTTTGCTGTTGTTGAGAGCAAGTTCCTTGGGTTCTTCAAGTGTGCGAATTCAGGCATCACCAGGGGGGGAATACCCCGAGTAGTTTACTGAAGGAGGGAGTTACTGGGAAGTGTTTCACATGTCCGAGGGATAACGACAAGTAGTTGCCGACCTGCCGGTCCTGGCTATAGAGAAGAGTGTCCACCATGAGACTGGCTATTAACTGGGTTGTCCGGCGGGCTAAAAGGAAGGCAATCGTGTCAGGTGACCGTCACGGGTAGGCGACCGCCAGCCTGCAGGCAGAGTACAGCGACCCTTCAGTCGTTCTTGTTCTGAGGCATGAATGGAAGGCTTCGGCCTATTGAGTAACTTGCACCTTGTCGTATGTAGAGGTAGCAAATACTTGAACCATCAGTCCTGGCTGGTAGAGAAGTCCAGGCTGTTAGTATAATGGGTAGCTTTGGGGAATGGAACATGAGTTGAATAGGAGGTTATGCATTAACCACTTGGTACCCAAGTCCTTGTTGTGTGCTAACAGCTGTGGTGTGTGTGTATGTGTAGGTGACTAGTGATTCCATTGGTGGAACAAAAATAACTTGGGGATTTATTGGGGTACAAATCGTGTGATATGTGTGAGCCAGTGATTCCATTGGTTGAACCAGTTAAACTCGGGTTCTCTCTTGTTTGAGAATGGATATAAGGTGCCTGGAAAACCAGGAAGTGTGTGACTCACTAAGGGAAAGTGAACTCGCCCGTCTTGCTGAGGGCTCAAGAAAATACAGCGAGAAGCAGAGGTTTGCTGTCGCCTCGTTGTCTCCTGGGTGGGGACGTAAGACAGTGGAGGTTGCTGTAGCCTCGGAGCCGACGACGAGAAGAATTGTGTCTCCCGTGTGGGGACGGTCGACAGCAAGACGTGTTAGCCTGTTGGAGCCCTAGACAGGGAGCTGCCAGACAAACGGGGGTGTTTGCAGCCAGAGAAGACCTGTGGGAGAGGCTGACAGGAGCCCTTTCCGTGGAGAGGGCGGAGTGCGGTGGAGTCCGGAAGACTCGTGTGAGGGTGCGACTAAAGCTACGTTGCCAGTGTCCCCCAACTGGGATTTGGCCAATCGGGAGGACACAACAGTGTGGCAGCTTCAGCTCGGTCGCGCAGTGTGATGAGAGAAACTGACGGGTCAACCAAGGAATGCTGGCAAGTTATGGACGTTTCATTTGTTCTTAAGTTTATAAATGTGCAAATGTAATAGTGAAATATTGTCTTTCCTGGTTAAGTAAGAATCACTGAAGAACAGGGGATGCGATTTATGAGATTGTCTGTATGTGGTGTTTACATTGTTGTATGATACAGATAATTGTGTTGTGTAGTGACGGGTGGGGGCTCGGAGTCAAGTTAAATAAAAGTTGATTATTTTCTGTGAAATGTTATTGGTTTCCCGTCACCTTTGGCGGGCCCGATGTGAGTGACAGAGCATGTGCCTATGCGAGAGCGCATTTTGGTTGTGAAAGCGTAGTACAGTTCCCCCCCGCCCCCAATCTTGTGAATGGGTTTGTTTAGCTTAATAAATCATCATTCAAATCTCTCTCTCTCTCACTGTGTGTGTACGTATGTATGTATTTTTTTAATACGAATTTTACCAGTAATCTTTAAAGAGCACTTTACAAAACTGCGACTTGGACAGCAGTAGTAACAACCAAAAACGTAGTGATAAAGGCATCAATATCAGAAACTACAGTGAGAATACATCAACAACAACAGCAGTACTGAGTTCATGAATTAGCGCCTACAGCAGTACCAAGCCTTGAAAGAAAGAAAACCACAGTAATAGAGACTACGCACTAACAACTGCAACTGCGTTGAGACTAACAATCAGCAACACGGAAGAAGAGAGGGATTGGAGAGCTGGGCATGCAAGTATGTACAAAGGTGGATGTGACAATGAATGTATTTTTTTTTATTACCCCCTGTGTTTCACGTGCACCGGAAGGGAACTAAAATTGTGAATATGAAGACTTTTGCTTTGTTTATTCATTGGAAATGAAATAAGGCAGGGAACGGTAAACAATAAACAATAAACAAGTGGGGTAACTTTTGCTCCGATAAGAAAACCTAACACAGAGTAACTTTTATTCAAGACTGGCACAGCCTCGGAGCGGGCAATACAAATGTATCTGCCTTCAAAAGGGATTACGATGGTTCCCTTACGCAGCTAGTGAAGAGTTTTCATATCTGTAATATATTTTCTTAATTTCATGTTCCCAGTTTCTCCATCTTCAACCCCTCCCCCCCCCCCTTCCTTAAGTCCAAAATTTGCCAATTCTTCTATGAAGACAGTTAAGTTGTTGGCCTGCGCTTGTTTTTTTCCCCCCACTATTAGTTTGTTCGTCTTTGTATTTGTCTGACTTTACTGAAGTTTAAAAGGCTGTGCCAGTCTTGAATAAAAGTTACTCTGTGTTAGGTTTTCTTATGGGAGCAAAAGTTACCCCACTAGTTTATTGTTTATTTATATTTTAAATAATTTTTAGGGGGGGGGAGGGGGGAGGGGAGGGTAATATTCCTGCTTCTTTGTTTGAATATAATCACAAACGTTCAGCAAACTTTCTTTTTCTTCTGACTTCTACTGTCTTTACGTTAAAAACTAAAGTCAGCCGGAGCTGAAATATTTTGGGCTTAAATTTGATTTGTGAATGTGATAGCGCGTGATTGTGACGACTGATTCCGCTGTATAAAACATGATGTAAACAAACAAAGAAACATGACCTTATTTACAAAAGTTGAACAGAAAGCGTGCGCGACAACTGGCTCATCTCAGATACTGAGGTCAGCTTAATACTTATCGCTACCATGAGAGCAGCGCATGAAGGTACACAGAATCTGAGACAGTGTCCCACCCTTACCACCCACCACCCCACTCTTCGCCTTCCCTTATTTCACGATCATTAATGATTCAGCGTTTACCATGGAGTTCCATTTGGTCTGAAACTACAGCCCAAAGCCACGCTGTCTTCTTTCCAGTATGCAACCTGGCGTCAACCACAGCAAGCCTTACACACACCAGCAGAATGGATGAGGAAACATGTACAAAGTCTTCAGAGGTGCAGCATCTACTGAACAGACACAACCCATTGCCAGTCTTCCAGCTTGGCTCTCACAGAACACTCTGCAATTCTGTACAGGAGATGGGAATCAGATGGGGAGGGCGGTGGTTGTGTAGGTAAAGTGGCACGCACACTCCTTGAAGCATGTGAGAGCTTTCCCTCCATTGAGCCGACTAGGTTGGCCAGAGGCAAATTTCCGTTCACCACAACAGCCACACTGCGCACTTCCATTGGCGTTGCCTTTCTTCACAAACGACCTTGGCACCCTTTCACCTTGGCCTCTTGTGGCTGCACACCAAACATTATTGCGCTAAGGCCTTGCTTGAGGAGTTGAGTATTTATAGACTGGGCGCAGTTGGATTGTTTTGAGAACCTTTGTTGTGTCTGAAAGTTGATTCTCCTCATTTTGTTTTCTTCATATGGCCGTCAAGGTACAAGTCAAGTGGTTCCAAGCAGACATATCAAAATCAAAAGAATGGGAGGACTATTTTGGGGGGACCCCCCCTGGCGCAAATATAGGTTGAGGCAAAAGGCCTGAAATGTGTTGTCAACTAAGGGGAAGGTCATGCATTTGAAGACTGTGAATTCATCGGTGAAAATTCCCCCAAACTCGGGAAATAACTGGTGGGGGTTGTTCTTTTCATAAATTGTCAGTTTAACATTAAATCCTGGCTCATATTTATGACAGGCCCCAAAACGCTTACATGAATTATATTGTGCTTTAGAGCAAAATCCTAATTGTGGCGTGTAGCCCGCCTGTCCTCATCGACCAAGCCAGCAGGGAAGTCTGCCTCGCAGGTGGCCAGGATGACATCTCTTGGGGTGGAGTGGGGTGGTGGGGGAAGGAGAGGAATGGAAAGGTGGAGGTAGAGGAGGGTGGAAGGACGGTTGCATGCGACGGTGATGGTGGGAAAGGGGGAAAGTAAAGAAGTGTCGTCTTTGGCCTGTTTCCTCGCTGTAAACATCCTCGAAAAGGAGACAGAGGAGAGCGGCAGGTGTGTGTGTGTGTGTGTGTGTGTGTGTGTGTGTGTGTGTGTGTGTGGGGGGGGGGGGTGTAGAAGATGGGGGGTGCGCAGCCGTTTTTGACGATGAGGTGGAGTCGTGGAGCCAACATTCGGGACCCATGATACAGAAATGTGTGTGGAACAGCGGTGAACGCTCGAGACAAGCGCAAGCACTGGGGGGGGGGGGGGGGGGGGGGGGGGGGGGGGGGGGGGGGATGGAATCCCAGAGTTGTTGTTGTCGTACTCCAGGAATCATCCGAACAGCCGAAGTACTTGAAAACTACGGTACAAATGCATCAGCCAGGGATGAGAGCATTACGTGTGTGACCTTTTCTTGATTACCCCGACACGTGGGCAGCCACAATCCGATTTCCGATTTCGAGGGATTCTGGAGACTGATGATGTCATGCTAGGAGCTTGTCATGACTGAGAGAGACAATCCCCGCATAACTATGCATAGCATAACATTTTGAGAGTAACGGGACAGGCCATTCCCACCACCATCATCACCCTCCGCTTCCCACCCTTCTCCTTTCTTCATGTTCCTTGGTATCCTACGCTGACTGATGTCACGGAAGCACTTCATTTCCCCCACTTGACCCACGCTCACCTCCAACCCTGAAGAACGCCAAAGGATCTTTCAGAATGAATTGCATCCCTTTCTGGAAAACTCCATGCTCATACTTTTCTCCTTTTCTGCTACATTCACTGGTTTGCCCTTTTTTTAAGTTGTCGTTCTATGCCGCTGTCTACTGTTTCATTTTTCTTCTGCCTTCGTTCTTGAAAGCGTCTTCACCTGTCCCCTCTTACAATAAGATTGTTTGAGATGTAATCCAGCGACCAGCATTGAGTCTGTGAAACAATGCCCAGCATGGACGTCAAGCTGAACATTCTATAAAGTTTATTCGCTCGTGTGGTTTTTGAAAAGTATTTTTTTTTGTAACTCTAGTATAGTTTTGTATTTTTGATTTTCACTCATTCTTTTTTTTAAACTGAAGATGATAAATATATGTGAAGAGCTGGAACCTACACAGCGCAACCTAATTTCACTAATTTTAAGCTGTTATGCTGTGAATTGCTTTTGGTGGATAATTGTTTCTTTTGCTGAAGATCTGGTGGTGGTGGAAAACGATAATAATCTGTATTTGCGTTTAAAAAAAAATGCGAAAGTTTGACGCGTTACTGCTGACAATTGATTTCCAGTTATGAACTAGAAATGTTTGATGCTATACTTTTGACAATTGATTTCCCTATTTTGCAGTGAGGCAATGATCTAATATGCAGACTTTTTTTATTTTTCACACTCCCCCCCCCCCCCCCCCCCCCCCCCCCAATATGAGCAAAAGGGTTACACTAATCTTGGGCTGGGTAAATACTAATCATGCAGCATTACAAAAAATGTGAAATTTTAAAGGGAAGAAACCGAGATATAGATAGTTTTTTTTTGCGCCAAGGTTATGATATGCTACTCTGGGTTTTTAATAAATCTATGGCAACACTGTGGCAGCTAAGAGACATCTATGCAATTTAAAGTAAACAAAACTGGTCATGTATGTATTTGAGATTTCACATTGGCCCCTAAGCGTAACTTCTTCGTATAATGACGACGACAACGTGGCTCCGATCGGAAATCCTCCACAGTGAATCTTCTGGAAGAAATTTTCGGGAGTTGCGGTAGAGGGTGGTGGGGAAGTAGTAAAGCTTTGAACTAAAAACATTTAAGATTTGTAACTCCTCACAGTAACAACGGGGTCAATGAAGGGCTTAATTAGAACATGGATCTTTCCCACCAAGCATCTGCTCACATTGGCACGACTATCAATTAGGGCAACATGCAGCAATGATTTCATTATGCTCTCCTAAAAAAATGAGACCCTAAACTCTGTCTTTTCTTTTAAAACACAAGATTTGAAAATTCAGCATTTCCCCTGAATTTCGAAACTGATTAAAGAATTTAAAAGAAAAAAAAAAAGGGGGGGGGGGGGGAGGGGAGGGGAGGGGAGGGCAGTCCTGGTATATTTTGGAGGGTTGGCGGCTGCATTATTACATGTAGACTGTCTCGCTTAAGGCACATATAAGTCTTATTCAAAAGTGTTTTTTGTGTACGGCGATTTATTATCATTGTTGTCATTTTTCTTTTTTCATTTGCGTATTTCATTTTCTTCAAATTAATGACGTGACCATGTGCCATTTTCTATTGTTCTACGAACCTTCCCAACCACCCCTTCCCACCCCCACCACCCCCCACCCCCCAAAAAAAAAAACGGGATGGAAGGAAATAAAGATGGCTCATTTGTTAAATGAGAAAAGCGGGGAAGGGAGGGAGAGGGGAGGAGCTGGGGAAGCATGGTTTCCCACTAAGAAAAAGATACATCCGAAGGTGCGGATAGGACCCCAGAAGTACTGTCCTCGACTGCCGAACATACCACGTGAAGGGACATAACTGCTCCCTGGCAGATGCCCTTGTGTAATGGCCACTGGATGTGACACAACAGAAACTCCACGATAGAGTTCCCATCGGTGTACCAGCCCGTATTTCATGACCGCAGAGCCCACCGGCAAAAAAAACACAACAAAAACAAAAACGCCACCACCAAGCAACTGCCGTGTGCATCTCGTGCTCTCACTCGTCGCTGTTCCGCTGGCAGGTGCCGACAGTACAACTCCAGACATGGCCAAGCTTTCGCCATGACCTGCAAACCGACAGCACCGTTCATGGCGTCACATAGCAGTCCTGCCGTCACAATGCATGATAGCTGCATGACAAGTGACAGCAGGGAGCACGAGCAGCGTTGAGTGACAGCATCAATCAGGACCTGCAGAGCACGCCGCGTGCCAGAGAGTAAACAAACCTTCCCTCCGTGGTGTGTGTGTGTGTGTGAGAGAGAGAGAGAGAGAGAGAGAGAGAGAGAGAGAGTCTCGGGATTCATTCGCGCAGCGTTGAACATCCAGCGCTGAACCGATAGCACTTGAAAATGACCGGCGTCTTGTTCTCACAACTTGGGGGTCAAGTCGGACCCGGCCGCCAATGTTTTATAATCAAGCTGCGTCCATTGACCTGCGTTTACGGAATTACCAGCAACCGTTGCAATAATCTCAAACCCAGCATGCGTGCAGCTTATAGCATGTTCGTAGTGGGCAGTGTGAAAGTACATGCCCATGCGAGGAACTATCGGACTATCGGTCTATTCTACACTGTGCCGCCGAATGCAAAAAACACACAAACTAACAAACTGATACACAGACACCCTCCCTCCCCTTTCCCCGAAGCTTCCGAGGCAGTGTGTACCCATATATCACATCACATCATGTCATATCATATCAACGATTTGGCTTCTAGACTTCATCAGCCTTTTGCCAGAATATAAAGAGATAATTCCTGCCCCCCCCCCCCCCCCCCTCTTCCTTTTTTCTTTCGTGAATGCACTGGCTAGTTTACAATAGAGAACTGTGTCTGGAGGCTGTACTCCTGCCTATGTCTATCTGCAAAAAAAAGTCTTTGAAACTGTTAAGCG
>JADBJO010002316.1:275000-280000 GCA_016801955.1 Conus betulinus
CTTTGCTGCTGACATCGACGGACTCGCAGGGGAAGAGCAGGAACTAGCCAACCTAGCAGAGCGTCTTGACAAATGTTCTGCTGCATTTGGAATTGAGATCAGCGCCGAAAAGACAAAACGTATGACCAACAACACCAAAGGCAACAGCGCTAACATCACTATCAAGGGAGACAAAACTAGAGACGTTCAGAGCTTCAAGTACCTCGGGGCGATTGCCTCAGATGAGGGATGACGTGCTCTCCAGAGCTGCTGCGCAAACGAGAGCAGCGCTGGTCAGACTGAGACCCATCTGGAATGACAGAATGATCACAATCAGTTCTAAGACCAGACTGACGCGCTCCCCTGGTCCTTGCCCTATTTCTCTACACCCGTGAAACGCGAACTCTGACGGCTGAACTTGCCAGGATTCAGGCATTACAGATGAGATGCTTCTGCAAGATCCTTGGCATCTCATACAAAGACCACATTACCAACTTGGACGCCCAGACCAGAGTAAGGCACGCCATTGGACCATATTGGACCTGTTGTCCACGGTGAAAAGAAGGAAAATGATATGGGCATGTATTAAGATCAACAGGACTAGCCCAGACCATTCTATAAGGAACAGCGCCAGAAGGCAGAAGGAGGAGAGGAAGACAAAGAGACGGGAGGACATCAGTGCATGGACTGGGCCTCTCACTCAGCAACTGCCCAGAGCGTTTGAGAACCGGAAGGAGTTAAGGAAGCGGGTCGCGAAGTCTTCTGTGGCGCCCTAACGGTCATCAGGACTCCGGGATAGGTGATAGGTGATAGCAATTCGAATGTTCATCACAATTTTTGTTGACTCGTATAACTATTTGAACACTTTTTTTTTTTCTTATCAGTCTGTTATGTTGATCTTAGCCAATAAAAGATCTTTAACAGAATTGTGTGTGTGTGTGTGTGTGTGTGTGTGTGTGTGTGTGTGTGTGTGTGTGTGTGTGTGTGTGTGTGTGTGTGTGAGTGCGAGTGTGTGCGCGAGTGCGAGTGTGTGTGTGTGTGTGTGTGTGTGTGTGTGTGTGTGTGTTGTTTTCTTAGCAGTCTGTTATGTTGATCTTAGCCAATAAAAGATCTTTAACAGAATGATGTGTGTGTGTGTGTGTGTGTGTGTGTGTGTGTGTGTGTGTGTGTGTGTGTGTGAGTGTGCGTGCGTGCGTGCGTGCGCGCGCGCGCGTTTGTGTGTGTGTGTGTGTGTGTGTATGTGTGTGTGTCTGTGTGTTGTTGTTCTTATTCTTCAATTTAACGTCTTCCCACTTAACGTGATTACAGACAGATTGTGTGATATATATATATATATATATATATATATCACAAATAAAACTAGAGAGCCAGTTTTTTATTTGTGATAATCGCTCCTTACGTTGAGCACTCTAGCCTGACAGAACCTAAACTTAAAATGGAGAAAATCAACTTTGGGCAGTCCACTAAAAAATATACGTTTTCTAACCCACAATCTTACATCAAAAAACTAATAGAGCAGACTGAAATATTTGTGCGCAACATGAGATGGAAGGCGTTCTTCTTCCTGAACCCTGATGCAAAATGTGAAGATAAGATAAAAAAACATACGGTTTTAAGTCATGGGAGATCGCCACCCATAATAGAGGAAATGAAACCTTTTGAAGACAATATGAAAAGACTAATAGCCAATATTGAATTCAGAAAATCATACAACAATTTCCAAACAAAATTACAAAATGAAATAAAACAAATTCAAAATGACAAAAAGGTATTCGTAAAGGCTGATAAGACAAGCAATTTCTATAAAATGGAACCTAATGAATACTCTCAACTCCTCAACAAAAATATTCAGAAAAACTACAAAAAAAAAAACGGATCAAACCACATATGACAGCATTTGTAAAAAAGAAAAAGAACTTGTGCACCGTATGGATCTAAATGATAGGATAGAAACAACAGCAATAAAAGAAGCTTTTATAACACTTAAAGATCACAAACCTAATTTCCCCAACAACCCAACATGTAGATTAATAATAACCCATCCAAGTCTGAATTAGGGCAAAATAAGCAAAAAAATTCTGGAAAAAGTCTATAGAGGACATAAAATCAAACACTGAATACAACCTTTTGGAAAAATAGCTACGAAGTTATCCAATGGTTCAAGGAAATTAACAAACAGAAAAACACAGTGTTCATCACTTTTGACATAGTGGATTTTTATCCATCCATAGATGAGGAATTGCTTACCAAAGCTTTACAATTTGCTAACAAATATACAAACATAACAGAGGCTGAGATGGAAATCATCTTCCACACTAAAAAAACTCTACTCCACAGCAGTAATGATACTTGGACAAAAAAAACCAGCAATAATTCCACATTTGATGTCACAATGGGTTCATATGATGGGTGCCGAAACATGTGAACTAGTTGGACTATTTATGTTATCCAATATACAGAAAACACTTGGTAAACAGGTGGCTTGTACAGAGACGATGGCCTCGCCGCGCTAAAAACAATAAACCAAAAAAAACCATTGAAAATAAGAAAAAAGAACTTTGCAAAATCTTCCAAAGCCACAACTTAAAAATCACAGTAGAAGCCAACAAGAAGGTAGTAAACTACCTAGACATAACATTAGACCTTAATGATCATGTATACAAACCATATAAAAAACCTAATGATACACCCATCTACGTAGACATCAAAAGTAACCATCCACCTTCTATCCTAAAAACCATACCCAATGGCATAAACAAAAGACTATCTAACCTGTCATGCAACGAGAAAGTATTCAACAGTGCAGCAGTTGAATACCAAGAGGCACTGAAAAAAAGTGGCTACAACTACAAACTACAATACAACCCAGATAATAACATGAACAGTAATAAGAAAAACAGGAAAAGGAAGATCATATGGTATAATCCCCCATATGATGGAAGAATAAAGACTAATGTAGGAAAAGAATTCTTTAAAATTCTTATAACATCATTTCCAAAAGAACATGTACTATCTAAAATATTCAATAAAAAAACACCGTCAAGCTATCATATTCATGTATGCCCAACCTCAAAAACATAATTGACTCATCTAACAAAACTAAAGGCAATACAGCCAAAAAGGGTAACAAAAGGACATCTTGTAACTGCACAAAAAAAGATCAATGCCCCCTGAATAATAAATGCCTTTACAATAATATTGTATACCAAGCCACAGTAACAACTGATAGTGACAAAGAAACATACATAGGGATTACTGCAAACCATTTCAAAACTAGATATGCAAACCATAAACAGTCCTTCAAAAATGAAAAATATATAAAAACCAAACAGAACTAAGCAAACACATTTGGAAACTTAAAGATAAAAAAATAGACTATAATATATCAGGGAAAATCATAAAAAGAGCAGCACCATACAACAATATATCTCTAAAAAATGCAACCTATGTTCTACAGAAAAGTGGCTGATATTATGCAAACCTCATCTAGCAACTCTGAATTCAAAAGTTGAGATCATAAACAATTGCAGGCACAAATGGAAATTCTTGTCAACACACCATTCCTTAACACACCCTCCCTGAACGCCCCCCCCCCAAAAAATCAAAATTGTAAAAAGATACAGGCCGCGTGAAACACATGCAGAACTCACGCTTACACACACACATATATATATAACACCGGTAGCGTGCCCAAAACGAACACCCTGAAGAGAGCAGAGAGCTGGAACAAGCTTGTTGGTGTTTTTTTAATCTCTTTTTTAATCACATTTTTAAACTTATATATATATATATATATATATAATAAATATATATATATATATATATATATATATATATATATATATATATATATGTGTGTGTGTGTGTGTGTGTGTGTGTGTGTGTGTGTGTGTGTGTGTGTGTGTGTGTACGTGCGTACGTGCGTGCGTGCGTGCGTGTGTGCGTGTGTGTGTGTGTGTGTGTGTCCTTGTGCACTGTATTGTTTGCTCTTGGACAATCTAGTAATAGGTGACTTACACTAGGAGTTTCCCCCCCACACATATTTAACATTTTTTGCTGTATTTGGTTCGAAGTGAATTTATACGCATCCTATGAATTAAGGTTACTCTCTAGATATTGGACTTTCGAATTTGTCTAATTGAGTCCCGGGGTGGATGTCAGGATTTGGTTGTATACAATTGTGATGATATTGACTACCTGTGTCTTTCAATAGCCTCTTGAAACTGTTTAAAGTATGTTTTGTTAATCAAAACGTTGCATTCCGATAGGTCTAACGCTATGTTCAAGGCAATCATGCCTTCAATATTGCGAGTTGCTCTCCGAGCAGCTTGATAAACTTGTGTATTTGTTGAGATTCCACAATGTGAGGGCACCCAACAGAAAGTCACGTTTGTTCTTTTCATCGATAGGAGATGAGTCACATAATCCATTTTTGTAACAGTCTTACAACGAATCGTTGGATTTAAAGACTGTAAGGCACAAAGGGCTGACTTTGAATCACTGAACGGTAAAAGTGGGCAATTTGCTATGGAAGAATTTAAAACATACTTTAAGGATATTGGAATAGCAACTAATTCCGCAATAAGAATTGACAAGTGTATACCAAGATGATACAATTTCTCCACTTTTAATTTTGGTATTATAAAAGCTGCTCCTGTTCTATGGTCATCTAACACTGAGCCATCTGTAAAAATTTGAAGATGGTCCTAACATTGATTTTCCAAATGAAAATTTAGATTAAAAAAAAAAAGACGTGGTGGATCGTTTTTTGTTCAACTCAGTATAGTTTGTGTCATGATTTGCTTTGGTTTGTTCCCATTTGGGAAATGGGTGGAAAGGACGAATTGACAGCTATTTTACTTTGGTTCATTTTGTCGTTATTTTTTCTTAGAAGAGTAGATGTATATGACTGAATAGATTTACTTGATTTTATGTCTTTTGCTCTTTTAGCAATATCTGTCTCTGAATTTAGAGATACTTCATTTGTACAGAAACTTTTTTTGGAAAAGGGTTTTTTTAAA
>JADBJO010002316.1:285000-287500 GCA_016801955.1 Conus betulinus
ATAACATTGGCCAACAAATCACTAGCCACGAGGCAATTGCGTATTCATGGCGGGGGAAAAAAGAGGGTGGGGGTGGGGGTAGGTGGGTGAAGTGGGGAAAGCTACTCTCTCTCTCTCCCTCTCTCTCTCTCTTTCACACACACACACACACACACGGCCAATGGAAGTGAAAGCTGCTCAGTTAAACCTGTGTGTGGGCCACGCATCACTCGGAGGTCTGCTGTCTTTGTAGGAAAGTTCCCGCTGTGTATCAGCTGAGCCCGTGAATGGCGGGCGATTCGTAAAGAACAGGAATCTCTGTTCTGAGGCGATGTGGCACGAGACATATAGAAGACCGACGAGATGATGGACATAAACGTATCAGGAGAATGTCAAGCTTCCAATATGTCAAGCTTCCAATACAACAGGCCTTGGGATATTTTTATACACACGTCATACTCCGTACTTGCTTCTGCTGTAGTAATGTGTGCGCTTTTTTTTTTTTTTAAATTATCTGACGAGTAATAGCAACCTACCAGAATTACGATCCCTAATTGAGTATCCAATTAGCTTTTGTTGCAGGTCTCACGAGGCCTTTGAAAACACCATCTAAGTCAAGCGTGTTTCCAAGTGCATTCATCTGGAAACACACGATGTCAAAGTGTGGTGCAGAAAGAAGAAGAAGAAGAAGAAGAAGGTGAGGAAGAAGAGGAAGAGAAACATGGCATCCGCCCGCTCACCCATCAGGGTTTCAAGAAACACAGGAACACAGAACAGGTTCTTGGAGTGCCCACATATTGTAACGGGGCCAGACAATTCCCCCCCACCCCACCCCCCTCTCCTGCCCCTTTCCTTATTCTTTCAGAATTTTAAACAGAAATACTGATATTAACTCTGATATTACACTTCTCTGTAAGCTCTGTGTTTACTCTTGTCATTCAGTCTGTTCTGTTTGCTTTTGTTTTTGATGAGTGCGTGCGTGCGTGCGTGCGTGAGCGCGTGTATGTCTGTATGTATGTACGTACGTGCGTACGCGTGTGTGCGTGCGTGCGTGCGTGCGTGCAGGCGTGTATGTATGCGTGAGTGTAGTGTGAGAACTCTTGTATGATGCTGACTTTGTCGTTTCGTTTACCGAAGTGATGGAAGCAGACATCAGCTCTTGGCTTACCCGCACTGGCGGCAGCAGAGCACCCCCCCCCCGCACATACACACACACAGACCCCCCCCCCCCCCCCCACACACACACACACATACACATAAACACACACACTTGCGTGACGTCACAGCCGGAGGCGCGCGTTAACCGAACAGCAGTGTGCTTACAAGTACGGAACGGGTGTACGGCGTGTCGTATTTCGTACTGAGAAGTCAGGGGGTTTTTTGCCCCCGGCAAACTTAAGTTGGATTTCAGCTTGATATAACCGGAGAGCGCTCATTCATTGACTATGATGTAGTCGGACTACTATCAGCAATTCCAGAATGATTAGTAGCCAAGGGATTGATAGAGACCTCATACACATGGAAAGAAACACACACACAGACACACACAGACACACACACACACACACACACACACACACACACAGAGAAGAGAGAGAGAGAGAGAGAGAGAGAGAGAGAGAGAGAGAGAGAGAGAGTATACAGATATATAGACATGCAAGGATGGACTTAATGAGATGTGACAATGACAAGCATGTATGTAGACAAGTATCAAGACGAGACAGGCCAAATAATGAAGAGTGACAGTTAAGCGGAAAGCATAAGTCTAAAATGTGTATAAGAAATATAGATACACAATGAGAGAGGTACTAATTATAAACCACACACACACACACACACACACACACACACGCGCGCGCGCGCGCGCGCGCGCGCATACACACGGACGTAGAGACAGAAAGAGAAAGTGAGAAAGAGGAAGTTGGAAAAAAAAAAGAGTCAGTAAGGGTGGGTGAGAAACAGAGGGTACAGAAAGAAAGAAGACGGTATAAAGTTGATGAACACTAACACTGGGTGGAAATAAATTGCCTACCTGAGCTTGCTTGAAGAAAACACATCCACACTCTTTCAGCAAATATCTCCAGCTTCCTGGAGGTGCTCCTACAAGAGTGCCCTGTCACCAAAGGTCTTGGGATAATTGTTCCAGAAAATGTTCACTGCTGGTCTGCAACATGTGGCTGCCATCTCACCACGGTCGATACCACAGTCATCAAATTGTTTTGTTTGTTATTTGGCTTTTTTTTTGGGGGGTGGGGTGGGGTGGGGGGGTGGGCAGGAGGGGGTCACGCTCAGTTCTAGGAGCCCATGTAAGGTCAGGTCCATGATCAGAGCCCTGTGACTGCTGACTGCTGACAGGCACAGCTGTTCATGCTTTGCACTGCCTGTAACATTTTTCCATCTGATCCGAGATGTTGCAGTAGAAAGATGTTTAAACAAAATTCCGGTGAGTTTTTAGGAGATGTATTTTAAAGGGTTATGTGAATGAATGACTAGTGAGTTGACTTCAACGTGAGGACAGCCG
>JADBJO010002316.1:292500-295000 GCA_016801955.1 Conus betulinus
ACACACACTCGATCTGGGGTCATTTTCTGTTTGCTATGTTTAAATTAGTGGGGTCTAGCATGCGTTTGACAAAGTGAAGGAATGTGAGGATTGACATGATTTATGCATTTCAATTCTAAGCGGAAGTTGCGTTGTCAGACTGTTTGTGCCCGACTGTCTGTCCGAGTCAGAAGGTGGCTGTCGGTCAGACATCTGCCAGTGTTCTCTCCCTTGTTTCACAGACTGCCTTGTCCATTCGCACAGACACACAATCAGACAGAGATCCTATGGTACAGACGAAAACACAACAGCCACACAAAATTATGGTATCATTTCTTATTTTGCGATATAAGTTCTTGAAAGAAACACGTCATCACTATTGTGAAGGCAAAGAACAATTGGGATCTGGTTAATCACAGCAGCATTATGAAAGGGGGGGGGGGTTAGCTTAAATGAGAAATGGCTTATATGGAAAATAGAACAATTAAAATGTGGTTAATCATCACAATAGCATAACGAATAGAAGGCAATGCAAATGACGTAATGGATGATATGGAAAATGTCCTCTACATTCAAGCAAAGCGATAGATTGCTTCCTATTTGATGGGTGATACATTTCTTTGAGTCGCCTTTTAAATAATTATGTTATACTCCTTCATCATCATCTAAACGATGCGATTTTATTCCAGGATGACAAACATTCCAAGGTGCAAAAGTGGGATCCAGTAAATTACTGTCTTCAGTTGCCAATCCAGTCAGCCGTGAATGCAATCTTGCAGTACACTTGAATTTACTGACAAATTAATAAGGCAGATTTTTACCTCCCTCAAAATAATCTTAGAAGATTTCACTTGAACTTTCAGAATTCAACAGAAAGGGAAAACACAACAACAACAACAACAACAACGACAAACAAACCCGAAGGGCCAGTGGGATCCAGAGAAATACTGTCTTCAGCTGCCGAACCAACCAGCCGTGAGCAATCCTCCAGTACCCTTAGAAGCCTGTGCTGTGTCCACATTGGGAGCAGGCACACACATGGCATTCCATCAAGACGTCATAGGTCACCACTGCACCCTGGCAGATGCCAATGTATGACCACCGGATGCCACGCAACACAGCCTTCATGGACACGCCTCTTTGGATATACCAGCCTGTTCGACTGCGGAACCCACCGGCAAAAGATGCCACCACAAAGCCTACTGCTCTGAGCATGCTGCGGCCCCACTCACTGCCATGCCATTGACAGGTGAAAGCAGTACAACTCTAGGCACTACCAAGCTAAAAATAACCTTATGATCTTCGGTGGATATACGATAAAAGCATAGCACAAATTACGAAAAAAAAAAAAACCAAGCAGGCAAGCAAACAAACAAAACAAACAAACAAAGAAACAAAACACTCTCAACAAATAGCATTGCAAAGTACCGATTAAAAATACTAAGGGCAATAATTCGTGTACAAATAATTTAGGTGTTGCAAAACCGTAAAAATTCTCGCTACATTAACGTTCTACCGATGTAAATTGGTGCATTTTGGCATGACTTCAAATCTCATGTTAAGATGTTGTCATTTTTTTTTTTGTCATTTGTTTACTTAAAATTTCCTGAAGATATTTTTGCGTTTGCTTCGATGTTATTCCCTTTTTTGTTGTCATTTGCTGTTGTTTGTTTGTTGGTTCAGGGGACACGCGTGTGCCACTGCACGTCAAATATGTTCTGGACAGCAATGGAATGATATTCGTAGGGAAAAATCGACTGGTGACATCGAAAAAGGGCCGGAACAGCTCAGTGGTCGAGGACCGGACTCTTTAATTTTGGTGATTCTGGGGTTGTGGATTCGAATCCCGCCGGGCCGTTTCGGAACAGAAGGGTTTTTCCCTCGGAGTTAACACTGGTTTTGACTCCATTTTCCATACAGTCCTTCGAATGAGACTATAAACCGAAATTCCGTGTGTGAACGCACGCATAACGTCTTGCACACACATAAAATCCCATCAACGACTTTCGGAAGAGACGACTCTGCATTGACTATTCCCTGTGGATTGCCGGTGCCGGTGTAACAGCCCATTCGTACCCCCCCCCCCCCCCCCCCCCCCCCCCGTTTGGAACTTACTCCGGGGTAAGTCTTGACTAGCTTTTTCCCCCGGGGTCATTCCAGGACTAGCTGGAACTTACCCCCCTCCCCTAGTTGGAACTGCCCCCCCCCCCCCCCCCAAGTTATCTACATTGAACAAGTGCACAGGCACTCAGAAGACAATAATTAACTGTAAAAAGAGTTAAACTCTTTGATATACATTAAAGCGACCGATGGTCAGTGACACTGACCTCTGGTTGTCTGCATTGCACAAGGTAAACAAACACTCATGAGACACTAATAAACTGTCAAATATTAAAATATCTGATTTACGTCATAGTGACCAGTGGTCAGAGACACTGACCACCAGTCGTCTGCATTGTACAAGGTACCACGTACTCGGGAGACTACAATTAGCAGTGAAATAGTTAAAACCTCCGATTTA
>JADBJO010002316.1:297500-305000 GCA_016801955.1 Conus betulinus
GATAGGAATACACTGATCAATAAGACATCAACATTTTTTTTTTTAACCTGTAAATATATTTGAAAAAAAAATTCCCTTTTCATGTAGCCTTAGTGTGTAAGAACTAGCTTTTTCTCATCGTGAAAAGTGATACTTTCGACAGTGTTTTGTGCCGTAATCTGTTTGTCCATAATGTTTTGCGAACTACTAACAATCTTTTTAAAAAGAACAGCTTCTGCTTTTTGAGCGGTCCATCCGAAGACTTTCAACCTTTTCTGTTCACGAGCAAATGTCTCCCCGCAAAGGCAAGGTGGTCAGTGGAGACAAAGCTGCCCAGGGTCATGATAACAGCACAGGGCCACATTATATCAGCACAGGGCCTTGATGATATCATCACGTTGTTTTCAGAGCTGACAGTGCTGTACACTCTTCTATAAGCTGAGACGATGCTGCTGTTTGCAGCCTCACCAAACAACGAGAACACACGGCCACGCTAGCTCGCTCGTCAACAATACAGAAAAAGAAGCGATAATCAACAGTACATGAGTCGGTGATAAATGAGATGCAAAGCTCTCTTTCTCTGTATGCGCGCGCGCGCGCGCGCGCGCGCGCGTGCGTGCGAGCGTGCGAGTGTGTGTGTGTGTGTGTGTGTGTGTGTGTGTGTGTGTGTGTGTGTGAGAGAGAGAGAGAGAGAGAGAGAGAGAGAGAGAGAGAGAGAGAGAGAGTACGCGCGCAGGCGCGCGTGTCTGTGAGGACTAACCAGCATTACCGGTTTAGCTCTGTTCATAGCTCATCAAACTTACTACTGGATCCTAGTTAAGTGCCGATGAGACGCACTTTCAACTGAAGAAAATGGTCAACTCGCCTAGATCGGATAGGTATTGCTGCCTGTACGAAAAATAATTGAAAAAAACAACAACAAGCAAACAAAAAACCCTAAGCATACGATGAAAATACGAATATTGGTCATATGGTACCGAGTTATTTAACTTGCAAATTTTCGAGATGACGACACATGCCAATATTAGGTATTCTCATGAGTACCTAGTCCTGTCAGCTACGTTGTCAACACGCTTTAGTTTTCTTTTTTCCATTAATCTCTAATCCTCTTGGTGGAAACAAAAAGGGGCGAAGAAGATGCGGAAAAAAAAGAGAGTGACAGAATGTGTGTGAAAAGAGGTTGAAGGTAGATAACAAGAGGGTACCATCCGCCGTGGCGAAGTGGTTAGCGTCGCCGACGTCCAGCTGGGAGGTCGTGGATTTTGATTCCCATTAGAACCATTTGTTCGTGGGATTTTTCTGTCCCGACAGGCTCGTACGCTGAGCTCAGTTTGCTGTGGCTCAATCTAGAAGGCTGGGACACACAGTGGAGTTCCATCCACTTCAATGGATGCGCCTCGGGGAGATTTGCTAAAAAAAAAAAACACTGCACGTATCTGTTTCTCTCGGGCCTGGTTGACACCGGTATATATTAAGCAAGTAAGCGTAAAGTACAGCCCTGTCATGCAGTCTCAGACCAGAAATTCCTAGCATCATCTTCATGATCGTCATGCTCATTTATCAGCGTTAAAAAATGCCAAAAAAATTCTCTGGCCGTTCATGCCGCGCTCTCATTGTGACCTTAGTGTCGATTGCCTCTCCAGCCTATGCCCTTGGTTTGATTCCGTCGGGGTCACTGGTATCGTCAAATTAACGGAGACTGTTGTTGGACGGACCTTACTCACGCCGGCCCCGCGGCTAAGCAATTATTGTCGCCAGTAGGGAACTTAGTAGGTGGTATCCTGCGTATGTTGGATCAGAACATGCACCATTGAACACCACCGAAGTGACTCGGCAGCGGTGCAGTGTCTCCTCTGGTGGGCTGTCTCATGACGACTGTGCATCGACTGCTTCCTGTGGATTGCCGGTGCCGGGTCGGGTCGGGCTGTGGCTGTGGACGAGGAGTCGGAATGAGCAGCGTGGGTGCAATGCCATTCGCGTTGCACAGAAGATGAGACAGAAAAAAAAAAACAGTAGGGCAAGGAGGAATGACAGGTGCTTGGTCCACTGCGTTTACGGACACTGGAAGCACTTTGGCTAGAGCTGTGTTATCATGTCTATTTTTGGTGTTCTGAATCAACCTGTTAAGCCCTCAGGCTTGCAGAAAACTGACCGGCGTTTTAGAATTGAGATCCATCCATTACTGTCTGTTTATGTATTAACCTATCTGTCTGTCTGTCTACCCGTCTATCTATCTATCTGTCAATCTATCTATCTACGATCGTTTTCATAGTACGTGCAATTGTTTTTACTGATAAGGGAAAATGGGACACGTGTTGGCCAAGAACTTGAATCTTGAATGTGTTCTTACTGCAATTACGTATCACAGACCAAGAACTTAAATCTTTAATGTGTTCTTACCGTAATTACGTATCACAGACCAAGAACTTAAATCTTTAACGTGTTCTTACCGTAATTACGTATGACAAGGAAACAGGCCAAGAAAAAAAACTATCGGTCTATGAATAGTGTACTTACTCATAACAGAGCAAAATGGACCAGGAAATCGACAAGTCAAAAACGTTGTCAATACTGTAATCACATACAACAGAGGGAAAACGGCCAAGAAGTGAAAATGTTAACACGTAATTGCTTACAATGAAGAATGACAACAATGTATAAAACGTTATTACTTAAAGAAAACCAGGCCAGGAAATGGAAACAGTAACACGTCTAACGATATTGCAGTTATTACTTACGATAGAGTAAAAAGGGACCAGAAAGTGACAATATAGTTTTCAGTTAACACTGGAATTGTTTACAATGGAAAAATGAACCAGGAAGTGAAAAAAAAAATCTTGTTCTTTTTTTTTTTTAAATACCGCAATTACTTACAACAGAGAGCAACTGGGTCAAGAAGCAAAACAATCATAACTGTGTAGGCCTAAATGTTGTAACTGCTTAGAATAAGGGATAATGCACCAAGATGTAAAAGCAATGATAAGTTTGTTAACAGCGTTGATACTGATTACAGGAGGAAAAGGCCAAAGTGAAAAAAGATTTCAATATTTATTGCTACCTAGAATTAGACCAAGTCTCCCAACAGAAAAAAAAAAAATACACTACTCGCTCGTAGCTTTCAATAGCCCTCCGGCCATCTTCCTCAGCGATGCTGTTGCTGAATGAGTGAACTCGATTCAGATCACGTGACCATGGGACATACCCATGGTCCCCTCCAAAAGAGACTCACAGAACACAAGAGGGATTCTTCACCTGTCGCAGCACACCTGCACTCCAAGCAACACCAGTTTGACACTGACAACGTCAATATCCTGGACAGGGAAAACAAGTGGTTCCAGCGAGGGGTCAAGGAAGCCATCTACATCGCAGCCACCCCCCCCCCCCCCTGCTCAACAGGGACCGGGGCCGCTTACACCTTGCCCCCGGTGTACGCTTCCCTGATTCGATCACGTGACCTGGGTATGTCCCATGGTCGCGCATGATCTGAATTGAGTTCATTCAGTCAGCAACAACATCGCTGAGGAAGATGGCCGGATTTCTGTCGAAAGCTACGAGTGAGTAGTGTATTTCTTTCTGTTGGAAGACTTGGTCTAATTCTAGGCAGCAATATGTCTACCCCATAACTGTTGAAACTTCCCCAAGATTTCAATGTTATTACAATGGGAAAAATGGTCCAAGATGAAAAAAAAAACCACCCGAAATTGTTACATGTGTAAAAAACATTAAAACAGAGGACAGAAAAGTGACATTAACAGAGTTTCATTGCGTCTTTCGATTGCATAGTGGCATAGAGAAATAAAAGTGTAGCCGTATTAACTCTTCAATACGTCGTGCTTATCTACAGTCTGGTAGGCAATGATCGTGACGGTACTGCTGGAGGCAGTCTTACCTCGTGGAAGAGTGAAACGGATGTCCGGCCCTCCTTGACCATGCCTGACAGATCAGCGTCATTTCCGAAGAGCTGTGGCATTCCCAGACTGACCAGAGCTCCTCTCGGCGACAAAGTGGTTTCCGCACTGAATCGCGGCAATTTCAAATGCACCTGGGAAACGGATCACGTCGACAGAAAGTTGAATGTGTGTGTGCGCGCGCGCGCGCGCGTGTGTGTGTGTGTGAGGGAGAGAGAGAGAGAGAGAGAGAGAGAGAGAGAGAGAGAGAGAGAGAGAGAGAGAGACAGACAGACAGACAGAGACAGTGTGTGTGTGTGTGAAAGAGAGAGAGAGAGAGAGAAAGTGCGTGTGTGTGCGCGCGCGAGCGCGCGCGCGCGCGCGCGTGTGTGTGTGTGTGTGTGTGTGTGTGCGCGTGAAAGAGACAGAGAGAGTGTGTGTGTATGGATGTGTGTGTGAGAGAAGAGAAGAGACAGAGAGAGAGAGAGAGAGAGTGTGTGCGCTTGTGTGTGTGTGTGTGTGTGTGTGTGTGTGTGTGTGTGTGCGCGCGTGTGTATGTGTGTGTTTATGTGTGTGTGTGTGTGTGTGTGTGTGTGTGTGTGTGTGTGTGTGTGTTGTGAGAGAGAGAGAGAGAGAGAGTGTGTGTGTGTGTGTGTGTGTGTGTTGTGTGTGTGTGTGTGTGTGTGTGTGTGTGTGTGACACACACACACACACACACACACACACACACACACACACACACACAGAGGTTATCACAAGACAGGAAGCGGGTATTCTAGTAAAATCATTCAGTATGACATTTGTTACAACTGCAAATGACAATTTATTACATGTAGCAATAACAACGAGCATGTTCGAGATAAGACAAGACGTACATCCGCATCTCACCCTACGCTTACTCTCTCACATAATTGTAGTAATCTACATCTGATCCTTTCCTTTCAAATTTGCTAAGATACGAAAGTGCCTTTCATACAAAAAAAAAAAAAAAAAAAACTGCCTTAGAAATTGCTGATCTGATCCGTAAAATGTCAGTTATAAAACCGTTCATGAACCGACAGGTACAATCCAATTTGTGACTCCTATCCATCCCTCCGAAAGCCCTGAGATGGCTCGCCTTGGGCTTTGCCTCTTCTTCAATTCTCTCATCTTAGTTGTTGATTCATTATCCATCAACTTCAAATCATGCATAGTGTGGTCTCAAAACTTAGCGGATGTGGTGTAGCATATAAGGACTAGTCCGAACGCAGTGACGCCTCCTTGATGAAACTGAAACTGAAAGTGGGGTGTTACATTACACACAGTGGGGAAAAAGAGAAAGAATCAAGGAAAGTGGAGAAGCTGGCAGCCCGACCCTTTCTACACAAAATGTCACCCACTTCAGTACGACAGCCGACACTGTCACAGGTGTAATAAACACAGAGCCTTCAAAAGGCAGTGGTACACGCAGTCTCTTAACTGGCAATGACCTCAATGAACAGATCGATCTAGTCTTTCGCGTGACGCGCGTCTGAATTTGCCGTGTCTAAGCTTTACCTTTTCTCACATGCCATCCGCTTCAATACTTGTCCCTCATTCCTCCTCTCCTTCTACTTGTAAACAAACTCATTCACACACACACACACACACACACACACACACACACACACACACACACACACACACACACACGTACACGCACACACACATATTTTCCCCACTTTTTCATTCTCCATCTTGTTACTGAATCTTTGTCTACTTATCGGAGGCCATACGTATGTTCAACTATATTACTACTACTGCTACCACTAATAGTAATACAACTATAATAACAACAATAATAATGATAGTAATCATAATTATTATCATTATTACTATTATTGTTTTTATTCTTACTACTACTGCTACCACTAATAGTAATGCAACTATGATAACAACAACAACAATAATGATAGTAATCATAATTATTATTATTCTCATTATCATTATTATTGTTGTTTTTATTCTTCTGTTGTTGCTGTTGTTTTAAAGTAAAAATTCACCCAAACTTGAGTACGTCAGAGTCTTGCTCATTTTCAATCAATTTTTCTGGTCCGTTTTTTTTTTTCACCTCTTCGAATAAGTGATGACTAACAGACAGCACAGAAGAAAGACTTCCCAGATTTGTCACTTACGAGTAAAGAGTTCGCCTTTGCTTTCATATGTTCAAGGACAGGGGAAGAGAGTTCCCTTTCCAGCTTTTCCGTCTTTCGGTCGTCCTTTGGCAATACGATGATCATGTTTCTGTGGCCCTTGTCGTTAGTATATGGGAGCCAGACTACCTCGCATTTCAGTTCCTTGCTGTCGTAATAGTTGAAAGTTTTGCTCTGCTCCATCATGTAGGCTGTGACTGGCCCGATAGGAGCGTAAAATTTGGCTGGTTTGGTATCTTCTGGGTCAAATCTGTACACCCATGTCCCCAAGTCGAACGTGCCTTGCGTCAGCAGCACAGATGTGGAGGAGTCGATGGCGCCTTCTGGCAGCAGGTCACGAACCTTGCCCTGAGTCTGCTCCAGCATCCAGCCGTTGATGTTCTTCCTCTCATCCTGGGGGTGGTTTCGGAAATCAGCCGTCATGACTTGGGGAACCAAACACCTCCTGTATGTCCGTGGCGAAGCTGGGTGTCAAGGTCAGGCTTCTGTCCACGTAGATACTTTGAGCCCCCATCGTCATGTCGACAGGCGTCTTCTCTGTGGCTGTCTTCCTCAGTGAAGACAAGTAACTGCCGAAGCCTTCTGGGGAGATGTCAGCTGGCCATTTTAGAGCCTGCTTTATCTCCTGCGCTGTGTTCCCCGCGCGCTCCCATGTATAACATAGCAAGACCCGCGGTGACTGTGTTCGGCGCCAAAGCAAAATTTGTACCCTTGGCGTCCGCTGCGCACTGACGAAAAAGGTCGAAAGTGAAGTCGTGGTTGAAAATTGGGATGTTCTCCATGTCAAATGTGCCAGACTGGGGCAGATCCGTTGGTCAGATCTGCAAGAATCAATCGGCAACAAACGTCCACCAGATGTGAAAAAATAACACACGCTCAAAGAAAACAAAATTCAACAATAACAGCCAAAAACCCCGAGTGTCCAACACTATCGAACTGTATGCCTTATCAAACAAACGAAACTTTCAGTGTCTGAATGTTATTCATTAGAATTAAAAAGCAATTGTATTGTGACAGTACTGATAGAAAGGTGCCAAAGCACTGTTAAATGAATACTCGTACACACCGATGGGTTACACACTGCGTGTCAAATGCTTCAGATTGATACGTTTACCTGCAACTTCAGGTAGAGTTCAAGAATAAAAAAAAGACTTCTTTAGACTTGACCAACCTGCCATGACTGACGAAGCCAGGTTCGAATGGCAAGATCTGTTTGGAAAGTTTTCTTCTCCACTGATCATCAATCATTTTTTTTAAACAAGAAGCCAAAAACAAATCATGTTTACGAGTTCAGAATATGCTATTTCTGCTACAGACAGCGACGATGATCATAGGATTCATAGGAGACATCATTCAACTGAGCCCATCCTCTTCAGTGGACACTATGAAACTTCACACACTGGTTCATGGCAGTTGAATTGATAAGCTGGATACCTGACCTTCATTTATGAGGCGTTTTGGAC
>JADBJO010002316.1:310000-324778 GCA_016801955.1 Conus betulinus
AATCTGTTCAGGAAAGTTGAAGGCATGTATGAATCAGTGAACTACTTTACTGTTTATTCATTTTGTAATATTTTTAATGAACATTTAAATATCAAATCATTTTTCAAACACAAATACATTACAAACAAAATTACATAACGACTGATTACAAAACAAACACAAAAAACCAAGAAACAAAACCCAAAAAATGCAGTCGAACAATCAGACATCCTTAAACACAAAACAAAAGGGGGACCAGGGCCTTGGGGGGGGGGGGGGGGGGGGGGGTAAGGGATGGTGGGGGGGTGTCCATTAGCATTCTCATATCAAATACATATCAAACATGATTGTATACAAATATTCAACCATTTTTCAAAAACACACACAATGAAGTAGATCTTGGATCAATATGAAAGTTTACAGATGAAATACCTATGTTCTATTTTGAATTCTAATGTTTCAAACTAATCGAGAATCGAATTGTACAAAAGCCAAGTGTGATCAAAGTGTGCACAAGTTCCATTTTTATAGCTGCCATGTAACGTTCTACGTACGTATATATATATCTCAATAACGTAACAAAGGTTTGCACATGTGGGCTGTGCATTTAGCAATTTACATTTGTAGATGTAAAATTTCGCAAATAAAATGATGAAATCAAAAAACAGTGTCTGTCCGTATCTTCTGCTTTACACCAAACAATACAAGTTCTTTGTGAATCACAAAATCATGACACTGTGAACATTTTCGAGTCAGCAGCAGCTGAGCTGAAAATTCATCCAAAATTGGTGTGTTATATGACATTCAAACAGCATGTGAAAAATTGTCTGCTCTTCTTGCTCACAAAGTTTACATACAGAAGAGTTTACTGAACGACGCAGGAACAAGAATCTCTGGGTAGGAAGCAATGTATGTAGCTGTCTGATCTGAAACCATCGTAACTGCAATTCACTAGATATTCTATAACAATGTGAAAAAAAATCTCTTTCCAGTTTTAGATTCTCAAACCAATTATTCCAACTGGAAAACAGCAGTTGGGATGATTCTGTTTTTCATTCAACATATTCTGTATGAATCTACTTCCTTCCTTAATACAGGACCAAGTTTTATTTTCTAAGGTTTTTTATACCTATTAGTCAAAACTATGTTTAACTTCTGACAATATGCTCGCAGTGCATTCAAAACGCCTTGGTATATTAAAAGTTTGTTCTAACATTGGGAAAACTAATCAAATACTCATTGTAAGTCATAAAGGTACCATCCATATTCATCAACTGTTTCACAAAAAGGAAATAGTGATTACACCATTCTTGTAAGTACACCACCTTTCGATCTCTCAATATATGAACATTGTATTGAATACACTCTGCCATTAACTCATGAACTGTCCTTGGGCAGGATTTCAGAGAAAATTTTTTTTTTTGGTAATGTTTCATTACATCTTTCCAGAACAAATTATCAAATTTCTTTGCATTTTGTTTCGTCTTTTCCCTTGAGGATGGACGACATCTAGAGAATGTTCAGACCTACGGGAGTGATATATCGAGGGGCGTGGAAATTCACATTTGTACACGCATTTCATAAGTTTATAACTATGTTGTTCCACATTTGCCACACTTTCGTACTCTTGATCTGTATTTCCAACGCTTTTATTAGCCGTTTCTCCCTTTCATTTTCTTTTCCTGGGGGCGTGTTCGGCTATATGTCTGTACGACACTTCAATATGTGCACGCGCGTCTCTCTCTCTCTCTCTCTCTTCTACTCTTACTGCTTTTGTCACATTCGAACTGGACAAAAGTGTCAGTGCACCAAACATTAGTTCTGAATGAAATCAGACGCTGTGTACCAAGCGCACAAAACATGAAACTTTGCATTCGAATGTCCATCGGAAACAGAACACACAGATTTGCATGGTGTGTAAGTGTCAGTGGCAAACAAGACAAAAAGTAGGAAAACAAAATAGGAGGATGAAGGCTTCACAAAAAAATGGGAAAAGGAAAAAAAGTAAAAAAAAAAAAAGTGGCAAAATAGACGGCTGGAGGCAAAAAACGAAAAGAAAGGAAAGAAAACTGCGACAGATATTGATTGACAGGTTAACCAAGGGGTGTGTACACATCCCCGACAGACAACAGATATTGCGTATTGCGCTATCAAACTAAAATGTACCCAGTGAAAAAAATAGAGATCCCCCCCCCCCCCCCCCCCCCCCCACTTACCAGTGAGTGAATAAAATCGCCCGGTACAGAACAACATATCTCTATATTTTCTTCATGAACTCCTCTAACTTGGAGCGACATTCCAGTCTGTTCAAGCGCATGTCATAGTGCTTGCTCATGCGACCGACATTGGTTTAACAACAGATGTTGTGATACAAAACTAAAATGAACCCATTGAAAAGATAGATTTTCCCCACTTACCACTGAAATAAAATTCGTGTTGAGCACAAAGAACTACAAGGCACGCCCTTCTTCGCCGTTGGTCTGCCTGCTCCCTTCCGCGTTCGTCTGCTCCGTTCCGCTTTGTAAGACAAGCAAATGTCTCACAGCCAATGAGAGAAGGTTTCACCATGGGGTCAAAGGGTTGTCACCAAGGCTACTTGTTGGCTACGGCGTACTAATTTTAGCGCCTTCTGAAGTCATCTCTAGGAAGGGAAGCGGAACGAAACAGATGTACCATAATTATTCCTTGTTGTCCGAGTCATCGCTTGGGCTCAAGAATGTTCTTTTCGGACTTTGTTGCCTTCTCGATTTTTTTCAATAAACAATACACAAATAGAGTAACTCTTCCTCCCACAAGAAAACATAACTCCACAGGAATGCTGCTTAAGACACCGAAGCAACATTCCTTTAGAGTTATGTTTTCTTGTGGGAGGAAGAGTTACCCTGTTCCCTGCCTCATTTCGTATTCACTTTCCATTTTTTCAGTTTTCGGTTCAAGATCTCGCAGATTATCAGCACACAGACTGAGGTGGCTACTGGGGCAAGTTCTTCGTACGTACGCTTCTGGTAATCAGCTCGCACTTCGGAATGCAGACGATTCTGCTCTTCGTTCGTTCGTTCGTTCGTGTGTGTGTGCGTGCGCGCGCGCGTGCGTGTGTGTTTGTGTGTGCGTGCGTGTGTTTTCTTTTTGTGTGTGTGTGTGTGTGTGTGTGTGTGTGTGTGTGTGTGTGTGTGTGTGTGTGTGTGTGTGTGTGTGTGTGTGTGTGTGTGTGTGTGTGTGTGTGTGTGCGTGCGTGTATGTGGTGTGGTCTGTGTATGTGTGTGTGTGGTGTGTGTGTGTGTGTGTGTGTGTGTGTGTGTGTACAACCATGAGTTAACCTGACAATAAATTGGTTTCAGTCAGTCAGTGTGTGTGTGCGTGCGTGCGCACGCGTGCGCGCGCGCGCGTGTGTATGTGTGTGTGTGTGTATGTGTAAGTGTGGTTGTGTCAGTCTCTCTCTTTCTCTTTCTCTAACTCTCTCTCTCTCTCTCTCTCTCTCACACACACACACACACACACACAAACGCGTATACACCGCACGTTCGTACGTACGTACGAAAGTACGTACACACATACGCACACATACACACACACACACAACACACACACACACACACACACATACATACACGCACGCACGCACGCACGCGCGCGCGCACACACATTATTCTTCATAGTGTTTCGATACATGATTTTATTGTTTGTTTTTGTTCTTTATGATTATGCTATATAATGTCAATTACAATACTGATTTTTTTTTTTACGATCGTTTTGATAGAATTATGATGCTCTGAATGTGTTTTGTTACTTTAATCTTGTTTCGTATACTACATAATATGTTGATACATGATTCTGTTAGTTTGCTTATTCTTTATGATTATGCTATACAATGTTGATTACAATAATTATTGAAATTTTGTACAATCATTTTGATAGAGTTATGATACTTTGAATGTTTCAGTTGAAATTGTTTTGCGTATTCTTCCTAATGTGTCGATACATAATTTGTTTGTTTGTTCTTCATGATAATGTTCATTTTTGCGAGGGTAGGATGAAAAAAAAAGCTGTGAAGCTTATTCTTTAACCCTTAATAGAGATAATTTTGACCTAACTTGACTTTACTTGACTTGACTTCGCACACACACACACACACACACACACACACACACACACACACACACACACACACACACACACCACGCACGCACGCACGCACGCACGCACGCACACCTGTTTCAATAGTTCATCGATTGAAACTGGATGCTTTTAGAACTAAATATAGCTCTGCAACAAAATGCATATGCGGGGAAACAAAACTGACAAGAGATCATGTTTTGTTCGAATGTGTGCCTCTCAAGGCATTTCTGCCACATTTATCAGGCATGGCTGTGACAAATATTTTTTCTGATACTGATTTTGCTTTGAAAGTTACTTTCTGCTTGATTTGTAGTCCCGTCAGGTATTTGCTTTAATCTGATATTGTTAGTGTGTGTAGTTTGTTTGTTTATTCGTTTGTCTGTCTCGTTGTTTTCTGATGTTATGTACACCACCCTCCGCTCACTCCCAGCCCCACCCCCCCTCCCTATACACACACACACACACACACATGCAAACACACACACACACACGCGCGCGCGCGCGCGCGGCGCACACACACAGACTCTTATATGCAACATGAACAAACTCTATCTCCCTCTATTTGCCTGTCTATCTCTCCTTTCTTGTCACACACACAGAGTGGAGTGAGAGAGGAGAGAGAGAGAGAGAGGAGAGAGCGAGAGAGAGAAGAGAGAGAGATAGAGAGAGAGACAGACAGACAGACAGCAGACAGACAGACACTCATCACGACGAGCACAAACCCACGCACATGCACGCAGACACGCCTCCAACACCCCCCCCCCCCCCCCCCCCCCCCCACACACACACACACACACGCACGCCCGCGTGTTGAACTGAGGTTCGTGCACGCGAACAAGCAAGCAGCTGGACTGTAATCCTATCACTTGTATAGCTTTGTTGTAAACGACACAGAAACCACACGCCAAACTGACATCAAGCATTAATGACCCCACTGCCTAGCTGCCAATCTCCATAGTCCGTCCACTTCTACAGGCCTTCTCTTCCGGTCAGCTTCTAAAGACACCCCCTCCCCTTTAGCTACCGTCCTCTCTCTCTCTCTCTCCTATCTCTCTCTCTCTCCTCTCTCTCTCTCTACTCATGACGGGAATGATAATGACTTTCTTCTGTTACCCCACCCCCCCCCTTCCCCCCCTTTGTCAAAAGACCTCTTTGGTAATGACAATAACATATCAGTGTCAACTCTCCTCTCTCTCTCTCTTCTCTCTCTCTCTCTCTCCTCCTCCTCTCCTCTCTCTCAGTCTCTCTTCTCTCTCTCTCTCTCGTCAGTATCACTGTTGTCACGTTGAGAAAAAGATAACATCCTGGGCTAATCTTGTTGACGTATATCTGTGAATCACAAAAAATGACTGCGTGCTGTTGCTTAGTATTTTCTTCCATCTAGGGATATTTTCATTGTTGCTGTGGATAGGGTCTGCAATTGATTTTAACACGTGCCTAAGCTGCATTGTTTTTGGGTGTATGTGTGTGTGTGTGGTGAAAGCCTTTTCAGTTATGGATTACCTCGATCGGCAGTAAGCTCTCTGAATAAGGATTCGTATTTGTATTCGCCCTTTGTCTTCGCCTCTCTCCTCTCTCTTCTCCCTCTCGCCTCCTCTCCCTCCTCTCGTCCTCTCTCTCTCTCTCTCTCTATGTACAGACAATGTCAAAATGAATTATTATGTCGCAGAACCTACATTGGAATAGACTGAACAGGTTATAAACTGTACTTTAACACAGTTTAGATTGGGTGTCTCTGACATAGCAGTGCAATATCAGAGGTGTATAAAAAAGGTAACAGGTCTTTGCTCTGCACTATGCATGGATCAGTGTAGAGGATGAAGTCCACCTTTGTGTTGCCCAGCACTAAAGGATTTGAGAGCAAAATATCAGTCCCTGCCAGTATTATAGCAGACCCCATCATTATTTAGTGGAGTCTTACTTTGTCGTCGAGAAATGAACGCGTTATGAATCATGGTTTCTATGTATCTGTATAAGTCGTTTTAAAAAAACGGCGGAGCACTATACTATGAATGATATTGTACTCATATAAACACCAGGCATATGTTTATATTACTGATTTAGTAACACCAAGTTCGTGAAAAGTTCTCATTTAGCTTTTCATGGGCATTTCCCCCCTTCAATGGGGGCTTTGGCCTTTTTGAATAAAATATCGTTATCGTTAATCGTTATCGTTATCCTTATCTCTCTCTCCCTCTCTCTCTCCCCCCTCTCTCTCTCTCTCCGTCTGGATTCTCTCTCTCCTCTGTCGGTTGTCTACCTCGTGTCCTCCCCCCTCTCCTCCTCCCTCTCCCCCTCTCTCTCTCCTCTCTCTCTCTCTCTCCTCTCCCTCTCTCTCTCTCTCTCTCATGATTTTTCTGCTGTGGGTAGAGAAACCCTCGAAGGAGGTGTGTAGGTTAGGCTGGCTGTAACAATGCTTAAACTGAAACCTCCGCTGTGGAATGATGATCAGTATCCGGATCGCGTGCGAAGGTGACGTCTGAAGGTCAGTTTCGAATGTGACGTCTGAAGGTCAGTTTCGAATGTGACGTCCTGAAAGTCAGTTTCGAATGTGACGTCTGAAGGTCAGTTTCAAAGCTATGATGGATTATGTAAGAACGCTACCTACCACACAGCTGCTGAGAGTTGGATCTTTACAACCGTTGTCTATGCGCAGATCGTCTTACAACCTGTCATTGTTGAATGTGTGTGTGTGTGTGTGTGTGTGTGTGTGTGTGTGTGTGCGCGCGCGCGGCGCGCGCGTGTGTGTGTGTGTGTGTGTGTGTTTCAATTTATCTATGAGCAAGGGCATAACGCAGTGTTAAGTGTTGGGATCTTTTCCAAAATTGTTCGGGAGCACGCGCATTCTACAACGTATGTTTTAAATCTTGGCAATGTTTGTCTGTGAGCACGACATAATGGGAAGAGTTTTGTGTGGAATGGAGCACTTTTACATGACCCTCCCTACACACACCCCCCCCCCCCCCCCCCCGTTTCTCCAAGAAACATGACAGTTTTCACACCGCTAGGGGCAGAGTGTAGAACCGGACTACCTCTTAACTGGCGTACTTTGGTTGTATGTTTGTTTGTTTGTTTTTTTTCTCTCCTAGTCAATTACCTGCTCCAACACACGCACACACACACTACATACACACAGAAAAAAATGCGCGCGTACACACACACACACACACATGCACACAAACAGACAGACAGACAGACACATATACACACACACACGCGCGCGCGCGCGTCCGCGCACGGACAGACAGACAGACACACACACACACCACACACATCGCTGTAATGAATCCCTCGACTGTGACCATCAAACGCCTTCCCACGCTAATAATAATCCCCCCACACACCCCCCCCCCCCCCCATCCGGATCCCCCCCCCCCCCCCCCCCCACTTACCCCCCTGCCCCCCTGCGTCGTCCTCTGTTCCCCCGAAGAACTATGACAACTCACGCAAGCAAAAGCACAACGCAGAACCGGAGCAACCATTCAACTGGCGTACTCTCTTTGTTAGTTCGTTCTCTCCTGGGTCAAGCACCTGCCCGCACAAACAACGCCCTGGGCGCAGGTCTCTTTTCCAAATCTCCCCACCTCTCTCTTTGCCCTCTTCCGTGTCATCATTACCATTTTGTTCTGGCTTCACAAATGCACTGTTCCCCTTCGTACGTCATTCTGACCATTGAACAGTCTTTTTCCGTTGACTCACATATCCATTTGTGTCACTGTTCTTTTGAATGTGCGTAACTAATGAACCTACGTGTCTTCTCGGTGGGGTCGAATCTTTCACTGAGAGGTGTGTGTGTGTGTGTGTGTGTTGTGTTTGTGTGTTGTGCGTGTGTGCGTGCGTTGCGTGCGTGTGTGTGTGTGTGTGTATGAATATAGTTGGCTAGGTGTCTGTACACATTTGAGCGAAATTTTGTTGCCGCGAGCAGTGTACTGCTTTGAATTTGTGCGAGCAATCTGTGTCGTTGCCCATTTGATCTGTACCAGGAGATGTACCGTGTGTGTTTTACTGTTCGTCATTCAGTCCTGAATACATTTGTTGAAATGTGTGTGTGTGTGTGTGTGTGTGTGCGTGTGTGCGTGCGTACGTGCGTGCGTGTGTGTGTGTGTGTGTGTGTGTGTGTGTGTGTATGCGCTGGCGCGTGCGCCTGTTACATGCTTGACTCGATGACGTGTACATTTAGAAAACAGAAACTGGTTTGTGTTTCTTCAGTCTATCCTTCTGTTTCTCTGTCTGTCTGTTTTTTTTTTTTTTTTTTTCCTTTTATTCTAATCTTCTTTCTTTCTTTCTGCTCCCCCCCCCCCCCCCCCCCTCTCCTTCTTCTACTAACGCTTTTGCACTCGCTCCTTTAACTGAAGCCTGGCTCTGCAAGATAGGTGGTTGTCACATTGTGGTCTAAGTTTCATGAACCGAGGTATTACCTGAAGAAAGGTTAACGACCTCTCAAGCGCTGCAAAAACTTACTTTCCACGAATAGTAACGTCTGCACACACACCACACACGCACACATGCACACCACACACACACACACACGCACACACACACACACACACACACACACACACACACACACACACACTGTCTTTCTGCTCACTCACTCAAACAACTCATTCAACACACACACACACACACACACCACACACACACATATCTGCGCGCGCACACATATATTCACAGGTATGTATCGCGCGCATACACACACACACAGACCACAGACACAGACGGACAGACAGATAGACTGACAGACAGACAGACACACATACACACTTTCTATTACTTTCAGGAATAGTAGGGACTGCGAGTTGGTCGCTGCTTGCTTGTTCTGAGCCCTTGTCCTGTGTAATTGGCGTCATCAATGAGCCGCATCGCGCGTCTAAGAGTCGAGAGGTTTGGCCAATGCTATTCCGTCGCAAATATTACATTTTTCTTCTGTGGGTCCCAATAAGTATGGTGGTTTGGGTTTTTTGTGTGTGTTGGCACGCTTGCTTAATGATTTGCACTTGGTTTAGTTTGTGTTTGAGTCTCAACGCTGGGTTAACTGATTCGCTTTTTGCGCGTTTCCTTTTTTGTATTTATTGATTTTTTTTTTTGGTGGTGGAGGGGGGGGGGGGGGGGGGGGGGGGGGGGGGGGGGGGGGGGGGTGGGGGGGGGGGGGGGGGGGGGGGGGAGGGGGGGATGGGGGTGGGGTGGGGTGGGGGGGGGGGGGGGGGGGGGGAGCACGGGGGGGGGGGGGGGGGGGGGGGGGGGGGGGGGGGGGGGGGGGGGGGGGGGGGGGGGGGGGGGGGGAGGGGGGGGGGGGGGGGGCGGGGGTGGGGGGGGGGGGGGGGGGGGGGGGGGGGTGGGGGGGGGGGGGAGCGGGGGGCGTTCATCATTCATCGTTCCCCTCTTTTCCATAATATCATCTTCATTATTTGTTGCAATTCGTTCTCCCTGTGCAAGTCTCCTTTTCTTTGCACAAGTGAAAAGCAGTCAGGCGGAAATCTCACAAATCTTTAAAAATAATATGTCCAGCGGAACCGCCCCAGAGAAACGTGGAACAAAACGAGGCAACACAGACAACACACGTGTGTTGTTTTTAAATTTTTCTCCTATTGCCGCTTTCGTTGCCGCTGTCTCGACTGGATGTCTGAGTCTGGAGAGTAGGGAAATCCATAATGTACGACACACGCACACAACACAACACACACCACACAACACATATTATATATGACACATTTTTTTTTGGTGCTCGAGGCTGATTATTTTTTTTCCTTCAATAAAGTGTGTAAGCCATCACTGTGTGTATGGTTGCTATCTCTCCATCCAATCTCATCACTCCTCGCCATTCTCCACATTCACCTCTGCGTCTCACTCCCCCTTCCTCCGCTCTCTCCACCTCGCTCTACGTCTCTCTCTCCTCTATCCCCTCTCCTCCCCTCCGTTCCCCCCTCCTGTCCGTCCTGCACTTCTCTCCACCATGCTCGCTCCCTCGTCTCTCTTCCCTCCACTCTCTCTCTCTCTCTCGTCTCTCGCTCACTCCACTCAAATGGCCGTTTGTGTACAAAGTAGTAACACAAATGTAAAGTGTTTTTCAAAAAGATGCTGATTATGAAAAAAAAAAAGGTTGGGAAAGCACTTTTTTTACAATTTTACACATTTTCACCAATGGCGCCCGCCTTGGGACGACCAAGCTCTGGATACATTTTGAGCGATTGTAACTTTTTATTTCGTTGTGCTCAGGATTTTAGTTTCCGTTGCAGAGCAAGTGTCCCGAATGATCATGTCCTGTACTGGCCATCGGTCACAGGAAACTACGTGTCATCCTAAATGATTATGATGGTTATGAACATGTTGTTCGCACAAGGTTATGCGCTTTGAGAAATTCTTGACATGATTTTGACTCTCTGCGTAACTGCAAGCGGAAAATATTTTTCTTTTTCGAACCAATGTGGCTGGATGTGGTCCGTTTGAAGTGTAGTTGGTATTCTTTCCAGCTTGTTCAAGGTTGTTCTCTGTGTTGTTGTCCTTTCTACTGGCCACTATTCACAGATTGTGGCGCAGATGGTGGCGCAGTGTTTTGTTTTGTTTTTTTTTTCTTCAAAGCTTGGTAGCTCAATTGTGACATAATTAGTATAACATCTTTTCACTCAGTTGAAAAAAACCATTTCTCAGTCATTTTCTGGTCTTCAGACATAAACTGGTAGTTGGACCAACTTGTATTTCCTTTTCCGGGATTAAAAGGTGCTCTTTTCTTTCTTTTTTCGCTCTTTCTCACCTGGAACGTGGTGCTTTAACAAAGACGGCGAACCTCCGTGCCTTTTTAATTGGCACTAACTTTAGACACCTTACCCTTGTTATTAAAAAAAGTTCTGAGGCATGCGCAGTCCTCCAACGCCCCTCTCTGCAGCGATGGCGCACCCAGTTGTGTGTGTGGTGTGTATTGTGTTGTGTGTGTGTGTGTGTGTGTGGGTGGGTGTGTGTGTGTGTGTGTGTGTTGGTGTGTGTGTGTGTGGGTGTGTGTGTGGTGTGTGTGTGCGTGTGTTTGTGTGTGTGTGTGTGTGTGTGTGTGTGAGTGTGTGTGTGTTGTGTGTGTGTGTGAGTGTGTGTGTGTGTGTGTGTGTGTGTGTGTGTGTGTGTGTGTGTCCCTTCCGTGTTTCAAAATGTGTTCCACTCGCTCCCAGACAAAACTGCTGGACCGATCTTTCTGGAAAATTGTAGGTATGTTCATTATGAGTCACGGATGATGCCTGATGTTTTATTTTACTAGAAAAAACCGTTACTGACGGCTACAAATGATAATTTTTGTGATGCACAGTTTAAGCACAATAACGGTTTATAAACTTGTGTGTAAACCAAGGTCTGTAAGCTCGCGGTAGTATAGTGGTTAGTATCCCGCCTAACACGCGGGAGACCTCATCGTGTTTTTCTTCCGCCGCCGGGCGAGAGCAGAGCATTTTTTTTTTTTTTTTTTTTTTTTTCTTTTCCTCTTACGTACAAAATTTCTACCACCAAAAGGGGAGAAAGTGCTATAGTGACTGATTGTATATATATGTAATTATATATTTATATATATATAGAGAGAGAGAGAGAGGAGAGAGAGAGAGAGAGATTTTTTGTACTTACTTACTGGGAGTACGTTTATATGTTTTTGCATCTTGTTTGTTCTCTGATTTCAGCCGCCCATCATCCGACAGGTGGCAAACCAGTCACCCTGTGCGGGGGACGTCTCTCCGACAATCTATTCACTGAACGCACGGCGGTGCATGCCGCGCGGTCTCCATGCTCCATGACTACGTAGACCACCTTCCTTTTTCGTTCTATAGCTGCACACACAAAGCCTCTTAAAGCAGCTATCGTGATCCATGCTTTTCCGTTGACATACTCGTTTCACACACACACACACACACACACTTACACTCCCACTCAACCCACACAAAACAAACAAAAGTCATGAAAAACGTCAAGAACTTGGGCACAGTTCTTGATAATTTTCAAGCTACATAAGATCCAGTTTTGGAAAAAAAAAAATCGGTCTTTACAAGTGGTCGATTACTGATCTATAGGTTGTGTGAGAAGCAAAATTATCTTCTCATTTTTTTTCTTTCTTTTCTTACTTTCTTTTCTTTTCTTTTCTTCTTTCTTTCAATCCTTCTTTTTTTGTGTTCATTTTCTGACGTCCTATTGATCTTGCGATAACAAACTTCTAGTTATATATGTATGTTTTGAGTTTTTCCCCTAAGTGTAGTGATGGTTGGTTTTACTGTGTCATATTGACATTATTATACAAATCATTTTTTCTTTTCCAAAAGGGATTAGATTAAAAGACACTTAAGGGATTTGTGTTTAAATAATGTTAGTTTGGTGGTTAAATTCTGTTTTAACTTTGACAAATTAGCATTGTGTTAAATAATGTTAATTTGGCGGTTAAATTCTGTTTTAAGTTTGACATTTAGCATAAACAATCTTTGACCTGCACTTTCTGGTCTCTTGACCCGTTCTGTCTGACAATGTATCTCTGACAGTCTCTCATCTCTCTGTCTCTTGCGTACATCTGCCTGCTTGCTACAATGTATCTCTGACAGTCTCTCTCTGTCTTTTGCGTACATCTGCCTGGCAATGTATCTCTGACCAGTCTCTCTCTGTCTCTTGCTTACATCTGCCCTGACAATGTCTCTGACAGTCTCTCTCTGTCTCTTGCTTACAATCTGCTGACATTGTATCTCTGACAGTCTCTCTCTATCTCTTGCTTACAATCATGTCTGTTAAACAGGGGAATTGTCTTCATATACGACAACGGAACGCACATTTGTCTTGTCAACTATACCGAAAGAGAGAGAGAGAGAGAGAGAGAGAGAGGAGAGGGAAAGAGAGAGAGAGAGAGAGAGAGAGAGAGAGTTCATTGTTGAAACAGACGACATCATTGTCCATTTTTTAAATATTTTTTTTCTTAAAGCTGCCTTCCAAAGAGAGCTCAGTCAGAGGGAGGCAAATTTGATAAGCATTTTTTGGTCAGTTCAAGAACTTGCCAGCTTAACAATGACATTTGTGGTTGTTTTGTCGTCGCTTTGACTTAACACTTCTTTACAATAGCTGCTTAAGAGGCTTGATGCGTCTCCGCCTGCAGTGAACAATACTAGGTGACACTGCCGTCACTGCTCATTCTCAAACAAACACTAACACACAGCAAGACAATTACTTTCAGTATCGGAAGTTGCAAAATCACACACACACACACACACACACACACACACACACACACACACACACACACACACACACAAGTACAAACACACATACACACGAGCACACACACACACACACACACACACACACACACACCACACAACACACAACCACATACACACGAGCAACACACACACACACCACACACACACACACACAACACACACACACAACACACATGCACACACACCACACACACACACACACACACACACACACACACACACACACACACGCACTCACCATGCACCCACCCCCCACACAATCAACAGGAACTGAAGCAAGCGACTGCAATGGCAAAAACTGTTTTTCGCTAAGAGAGCGACAGGGACTTAGAGGATGGTTTGCTATGAATCTTGAACCCCCGCGTCTTAAGATCAAGCAAGTCGATTTCAAATCGATGAATTAGGAAGGTGTGAATGGAAACAAAACAAAAAAAGAAAAGAAAAGAGAAATACTTGGTAATAGCTATCAGTGAGTCAGTCTGGCTTTGGGATATTCATACCACTTTTTGAGAAAACAACAACAAACGACAACAACAACATTGGACTGGGATTAAAGAAAAAGACGAGATGGTCGCACACCCCATTATGTCTTGTTCCTGCATGTGTGTAAACGCTGGATTCTGCTCCTAAGCAACAAAGATGAAGTAACTCTAAGCGCAGCTGAAAGAAAAACTTGGATGTGTATCCACTCTGCCCACCCGCCCTCCCTCTACCGCCTGCTGTGCTTTAACAACACGCTTGTCCTTGGGAGACCAGCCCCCAGTAAAGTTATATAGAGCACTTCATGAAGGCACGGTCAGGCACAATACATTGCAATAAAACCCGACACATCACACGGCAAGGCAAATGCAGTGCAATGCAATGCAAGACCAGACAGAACGATACAAACCAAGACATTGTTACCCCCCTACATCTTCTACATCATGATGGCGTGGGGGACATAAAGATGGTCACAAGGCTGTCTGGATCACGGGTAATTATCTTGTTTCCTTTTTTCTTCCACCAACACTTTTTCCGACCCCACTTCTTGTTTGGTCAGCAATAAATCCAGCGAACTTGGGACCTTGGCATCGTGTAGTCTTGTGAAATCGTGATTCCTTTAGCGCACAATGTTCTCCCGAGCGTCATCTGATCTGCAGTTTGGGGTCGAAGTGTAGGGTGCTCTCTGAAAAGGCCTCTGGCGGTCCCCGGAAGACTGGACCTCATTTTACTGAAACACCATTAGACAGCTTGGACAGGGAGAGGGCGATTGACCGCGGTACCCACAGAGTGAGATCCCCTGGCTCTCCATTGTGCACCACAAGAGGTCGCTTTGATAATCCCCAGGTTCGACAACCCTAGATTCAGTTCGATCCAGACTACGATCAGGGTCTGGCTTTAGATGTAGAAGTAGGGTATGAGGCAGGGTTAGGGCACAGGGTAGAGGTTATGGTTGGAAAAAAGACGGGGTAAGGGTATT
>JADBJO010002317.1:0-2500 GCA_016801955.1 Conus betulinus
AATATGAAAGGCGACATTACAATGACTTGACAACAAAAAGAACAACAAACACTAAAGGACAGTATTCAAAGTTGACTTGGCATAGAAACAAAGAAAAAGGAAGCAAATGATCATCAAAAGCACCTGGGACAACAAAAGCGATTACAAATCATTGAAACTGGACAATAAAAATTAAAACAACTGGAAGAAGAAATGGAAGTGAACGGTTAAAAAGTCAGCATCACAGCACTCAGCGAATTGACAGTTGGGAACAGATGAAACAATTACAACGACAACAACAGCACATTTAATTCACATACACGTGTGAGAATATCTCTCAGATAAGGACAGTGTTGTAATTTTTTAACCTGGAAGAACAAGAACATCAAAACATATATATTTTACGTAATTTATTTGATAAAATCCTGTTTTGCATAATGTTACAACATTTGAGCATTTCATTCATACTGGTTTTATTTTACATGTATTTTGCGGTGAACGTGTGTGTGTGTGTGTGTGTGTGTGTGTGTGTGTGTGTGTATGCGCCCACACAAACACAAATGATTATTTGTGCACAGGAGAAACTATATAACTGTTTACAATATCCATGGAATAGTGGAATATTTTAGGTTAATGAGTGGTCCATTACATTCATACATGAATGCTATTTTGGGATAGCGTTTTCTCTGCATTGTGAACAAAATAAATAGTTGTTTTCTTTATGTTCAAGCTGGCATAAATAAAATTCATCTTGTAATTTTGCAACCACCATTTGTCAAAGAAATTGCAGACATAAACATTGTAAAAACTGGAAGTATGCAAAGAACCATTCAAAATAACTATAATAACAATCATCACTATTCTTGTTAAGACTAATTATGAACATAAAACAGAACACTTCAATGACATGATATGCATTCCTTGGGCTTCATTTTTTTTTCTTTTAAAATGATCTTTTTTTTTTTTTTTTTTTTTTCAATGTTCAAAACGTTTTTTCTGAGGGAAAGAAGATACCAACTCTGTAACAGGACAATTAACAAATGGAAACACTTAAAGCAACAGATATTTCTGAGTGTAAAAAATTGTGGCACTGCTTTTCACTAACACTGAAAATATCATGAAAATTCAGTCATAGTAGAGTGTGGTAATTATACAGAGGTAGACTAACCAGCAGTTCACAACACACATGAAAACTGCTTTGAACTTATCACAATGAGACAGTCATTTCTATACATGGAAGAAACCATCACATTCCTGTTCAAACCCTTCACTAGGGTAAAACACATTTGTGTCAACCAACACAATTTTGTCTCTACACCTGTACAGGAAAATCATTATTTGAGGCCTATATGGCCATATCACTGTTTGTATACTGAAATATTCCATTTGTAAGGTAAAAAAAAAAATCTTATATGAATATTTTCAAATCAAAAGTTGGAATCTTGTGCCAACATCTCAGCTTCAGGAGACAATGCATTTCACAGAATCGACCTACATTGATTCTGGCTGCCCATATGTCTCTTATGGGTCATTCAACCATTACTGGTTGTTAATTTGAATCATCCAAGTGCAGATTTCTGGCTATCCATGTTCAAGGAAATGATGGTTTCAAGTTTTTACGTATGTTAGGATTCTAGGACTTTGTGGTGGAGTATAAGGAAATACACAGCCGTCTATAAGGATGACAAGCTTTAAGACTCCAAGGTGGCTGAATCCAAAGAAAATGTAAAGTTCATAACAATAAAAGAAAGGTATCTTACGTGTCCCCAGGTTCATTACACTAGGATCAAGAGGAAAACAAATACAGGCAAGGAAACAAATACAGGCAAAGTGACTGTTAAATAAAAGAAGCAAGAAGGAGAAGGAGGGGGATGGAGGAGGTTCAATGATTGCATTGTCAAGAGGCTGATAATGACAATGTTTGTTCAACAATTCAGCACACTCTCAAAAATTTTTACAGACTATGGAAAGGTCAGCTGAAGTCCCAAGAGAAAGGAGTCCTTCTACAGAGTCTGAAGTTAGTATCACAGAATAAGAGAAAATGATCTGTCATAGAATTTTAGGTTGTCATAAACAGGAAGTCACTGTACAAAAGTTCTACAATATTTCAGTATTATGCAGGTATCCCTTTTCTTTGCAGTTAATTCTTTTTAAAAAGCTCTGCTGAGATCATTAGCATAAAAAGAAGCATTTTAGAGGATAATCAAAAGTACTATCGTTGACAAAACAGATGAAAGACAAGACAAATTTTCAAAATATGGAAAGACTTCGTCTAGAGTGAACACAAAGAAAGGAAAAGGACAGAAATGGAAGATTCTGAACGGCTACTTAAAAAAAAAGATAATGGAAGAATCTGATTGGCTACATCAGAACAGATTATCTACCATGCGGGACCATCCTCTGTTCCACCACCACCACCCCTGTTGTTACCACCAACATCACTACCACCAGCGGAGTTTGCTGCCTTGTCCTCATTGTTGCCAGTCTGGGGTATGTCATCTTGACCCAGGGGGGTGTTGAG
>JADBJO010002317.1:7500-52500 GCA_016801955.1 Conus betulinus
AGGAAACAAACGGAAATTTAATATGCAAGTTTCATACTCTGCTGCCTACTTGTATTGCTACCCTTAGTCAGAATATTTAAAATATGTAATGGTCACACAAAACTTCACAAAACCAGTGAAAGACTATATACTGAGCAGCACAGGCACAAAGGATTTTATACAAATTCTGTATACATGAACATAGATACAGCATTTGATTACACGTTCAGTCACTGTAAGACACACTATCAAAAATTCAGTGAGTAAATCAAAGTATATCCATTAACAAATAAATTCTTTTACGAAAAAATATAAATGATACTTGTCAGAAAAGGAAAATATGTCCTAATGTCCTATTCTCTACTACCTGCATAGAAGAGATGATTTAAAAATCAAATAAACTAGTGCAGATGGGTAAAGAAAGAGAGAGAGAGGAACAAGGGAATTGAGAAATGAGAAACAGAGAAAGAGCATGTTAATATGGGTAAGACTTTGTGAGCCAATAAACATTAAAGTAATAAACAAATACCTCAAATGTTGTTTTATGTGTACACACACACACACACATGAACTCCAACAGACCTCAGTCTAGTGATTTAATAGTATATCAAATCTTGAAAAAGGAAACAAAGTTACGGCCACAAAGTGATGATTAATCAGTTCAATGCCCCAGTCTGTGAGATTACAGAGAAACATCCATTAAGTCAAACCACACGTGTACAGTGATATTAACAGAATGCCAGGTTAGTCAGATGCACAGCAGTGGTTCAAGCTGACACCATCAGACCACGTACATCTGTACACAACAGAGATGATTATGTTGGCCAGAATGTCTTGATCGGTAGCAGCATCACCTCCCTGACCTTTGCCGTCATTTGTGCGAGCCGTGCTGGCACTTTCATACTTGGATCTTTTCTGCGCTGCTTCTTTCTCAGCCTTGGGGTCTTGTGCTGTGTCACCCTCTCCATATTCTGAAAAGCCCCAGTCGTCCTCGTCTGTGTTGAGGTCATCTTCGTTCATGCAACAGTTTTGGCCCAGTCCTGTCAGTTCGGACAGTTTTCGGAGTTTGTGGGGAGTTCATTTTTGTTCTCCCTAACAGACTCAGGGTTGCTTTCTTCCACTGGTTTTTCTGGTTCATTGCTGGCTTGCTGATTTGAAGGTTGCTTGGGTGGGGGGGTCTCGTTCAGTCGGATTTTAGTGTCCTGAGGGGTGGAAGGCTTTGATGTCTGTGGTTTGGCATGGTAGGGATCAGGATGATCTGTGGGTGTTTCAGCAGCTTTCAGGACAGAGGTGTCCTTCTTCGGCTGTGGAGACGGAGGATGAGAAGATACTTCTTTGGCATGGTAAGGATCCATGTGCTGGACAGTGGGATCAGCCTGAGGGGTAGTGGGTTTCGAAGCTGGCTGTTGGGAATACACAGGCTCTGTAGTGAGAGGCACCTCGATCTGAGCAGCTGGGGTAGGAGACTTCATACTGGTCGCAAGAAGCATCCTGCTTTCCGGAGTCTGGCGACGAGGGCTGTACACCTGATGGCCATTCCTGTGTGTGGGGACTGCGGGTTGATCTGATTCAGAGTGCCGTGTCTTGACCCTACTGTTGGCTGTGGAGCTGCTTCTGGTTTGTCTGGCGTCATGTTGGTTCTGCCATGACCAGATGTTCGGAACGGAATGCCTTCTGCTTCATTGCGCTGCAGAAAGCTGTCCATATCAAAAGCCGCATCAGCATCTGTGCGCATGTACAAAGGAACAGAACCCATGGTGGGGTGCATACCCATCTGTGCTTTGAGGCTGTTGATCTGTGTCTGGAGGTCTTCAATGCCTGAAATTCTCTGGAAACAATGAGTGAATGTCTGATAGTATTTCTAGCCTTCCCTGGTTCACTGACCAGTGCATTCTATACGTAAAAAAAGCAACAAAAAAAGACATTTAATGATGAACAAAGAATACAGACAACAACCACGAGAAAGTAAGAGAGAGAAAAGACAGACAGAAGATAAGAAGAAAGGCAAACATTTCCAAAGTGAAATAATAAAGTAAAGGAACCATTGAAACAGGATGTTATTCAAACCAGTTTACTATGGTTTTTGCCCCCTCAAAATGGGGTGGCAAAATTTTTTTTTTAATGAATGAGATGCTTTCTGACCAAAATGTTATATGTCCACTGAAACTCTGTATAAGTTGCATGTGTTTTCATTTTCACATTTCAGATTAGTTCTGCTGACATATCAGTCAAAAGATGCAGACTCTGACCAGCTGTGTTACAATGTTGATCTAACATACACAGAATGATATTCTGGACTTTTGCGTACAGCTTTTCAAACAACTGGAAACCTATCTTTCAAGTTTTTGTGTAAGGTAACAACCAAAAAAGACAATTCAAAAATTCTTTTTTTTTTTTTCATTTCAATTGAACTCAGACTGGTTATTCACTTTAACAAATGAAGTGGAAAACACTGTTCTGAATTTTAAATGAAGCCCAATCAATGGTGTAAAAGAAATGATCATGTGAAATATATTGTAAAATAAACATTGACAAATGGAGCCTGAAATAAGAAGAAAATTAACCAGACATACACTGGACTTCCTTTTCCAGTGTACAAATCCCTACATGTAATCACTGTGTTGTGACAAATGTCAAAAACATCCAAACAGCCAAGATCTACATGCTTTTGTATACAACCTGTTACAACAGTGTATACACATACAGACTGACACACACTCAGACCACTAAAAGCAATTCAGAGTAAACAAACGTCTCCTACAGAAAAAGCAAGGATCAGACCAATTATTGTGTCAATCAACATCAGACAGGCGTGGTAACAGTCTCCCTCCAGAAGGAGAGGGTGGGGGGGGGGTGATATTCATTCACAATGGCACTGACCATGCAATTATTGTTGCAGTATGGGCTTGGCAGGTGGTGTCATGCACATGTTGAATCAGAAAATGCACTACTCAAAAACCACCTAAATGCTCAACGCGCCAGTGCAGCGTCTCTCTCCGGTGAGTTGCTCCCTGTAAGTCCCTGTGGACCACTGGTGCTGGTGTTTCACAGAATCAGACCAGATTTGGGGTGTATGTCTGGAGGCCAGACAGAGTGGTGTGGATGTAATTCCACTGAGAAGACACTGCAGATGAGATGCACAGAAAAGAGGATCTGGTTAACATGGCAGGATCTGGTTAAAATGGCAATGATCACAGTGGTTGTGTGGTGCAGGGGAAATATGCTTTATATACCCTTGTACAGAGTTTCAAATTTTCTTCCTTTTCCACAACACAAAAACAAACTGAGCTGGTGCCATGATGTAACTGGCTCATTGTGTAGGGTGAAGCAACATGGCCAGCCAATGCAAACCACTGACCAGAGATTGACCTGAGATAAGGCCTTGAATCCAGCATGATGGTAAAGGTGAAAAGTATTGTCCTGCCATGTTAACCAGATCCACAGAGAACCATGTCTGCCTTTGTTTCTATCATCAGTGACAAGCACATCACTGTAATGTCAACCTATGTCATGTTTCTTCCTCCATGTTCTGCAAAATAATCAAATAAACAAAACAAACAAGAAAAAAATTGTATACGTGCAAAACAAGAAAATAAATGAACATGAGATGGCCAGCTCACCAGTTTTTGTTCCGACTGGATCTTCATACCCAGGACAGTCTTCACGGTCTGTACAGACTCGGCCAGTCTTCGCACTGTGGCCTGAACCTGAGCACACACACACAGACCCCATCCATTCTTAGTCCACTCTATGTCACCCGTCCATTGAGCAGAAGGTTGTGAAAAAAAAGTCTGCATTAAGATTCAAATGTGATGGTGCATGTGTGTCTGTACCTAAAACACAAAGATGATGACAAACCTCATACACAGACACATGGCGAAAAAAAAAATATGCACAGCTGCTCTTGCCTGATTTGCTTAGTTGCTAAGAGCACTGAGATCACAGTTAAATGTAGTGACTTTTGAATCATGCAGGTGTCCAACACAAAAACAGCTCATCTTGCTGTGGATCATAACATGCTGTCTTCTGGTGGTGTAAAAATAGTTTAAGACAGGCCTGCTTTCCCAGTTTTTCCTGGGATGGTGATCAACATCTGACATATCACCATAGCTGGATGTTAGCATCAAATCTAAATGTTGATAACTGAACTAGTACGCCTAAACACAAAATCACAGATTCACCTGCCAGTTTTATACAGGTCACGCATATGTACACATACATGAGTAACTACTTCTCTCCATGTTCCTTCACTGTACATCTTCATAACAGCATCCTCAGGCATAAAAATCACTGATTTCAGAATCTGTCACTCTCTCTCCATGCTGCTTTCTGAAGGATACACATATACACCATTATTTTATGCACGTATAATCAGCTGCACTCACACAACTTGTGTATGTTGCTCCCTCTCCCTTCTCACCTCTTGTAGTTCTTGCTTTGAAGCAGTGTCAGGCTGTTTCCGCTGAGTCAGCAATGCCATTTCTTGTTTCAGGTTTTCCACATCTCGGATTCTGTTGTTGACAGAGAGAAAACCACAGCAGGGTAAGTTATTGCTGAATGCAAAACATTTCAAGAGTATAATCAGGTTCTGTTGTTGACAGACAAATGAATCTAACTTCTTTCTGGCATCTTATGACTGAAATACAATAAAATTGCACAAGCAAACTAAGATTCTGATGTTGACAGATTGACCTTACTTTCTGGCATGTTATAGCTGAACACAATACAACAGCAAGACCATCATGAGACTGCAGGAATTCCTAGATCCACTGGTCCAAAAAAAAAAAAAACAGAACAAAAAAACAAACTATACGTATAGCTTGATATTACTTTCATGTGCCATTTCACAAGAATAGGAAACTTTTCCAACACTTACAACTGACACACTTAAAAGTTTGTCATTCACACTGAATAATCTGATCGATGCTAAATCACTTGCCTGCTTTCTGCCTCTGTTGTCACCCTGGACTCCATTTCTGATTTCAGCAGTTTCTGTTTTTCTTCAATCACATAAATCTGCAACAACAAAGCGTTGTGGTAACAGAATACCTCAACAGTGTGGCGGGGGGGAAAAATTGTTTAAACATGATATACTAGCTTTTTGATCAGTTTTTTCCTGCGTGCTTTAAAATGTCCACGTTTTAAAATTCATCAGAATTAGCGTTTCACCTTAAACTGTCCAAGCTGCATTTTTTTTAAAGGGGAAACAACAAGAAAGACTTGTTTATTATCAACTAAATTTGCCATCTTTGACTGTACACGCACCTGAACTTGTTGTTCCATCCTAAAAAGGCTGAGAAAATCAAGGAACTATGATGGAAAAGAATGCATGCTTCTTTTCTTTGAGAATGGGTCATAAAGTGATATAAACAATGTTCAAGTGAAACAGTTGGGACAGACAGAATAAGAGAGAGAACTGCAAGAAGTTTACTTGAGGTATCTACTACTGGCAACATTTTTTTAAGCCCAATTTGTTTTCGATGCTGTGGAAACTGGATGAATTTGCTGAATTGGATGAATTTGCTGAATGTGACTAGTTGTATACATTTTTTCCCATAACAGCACCCTTTCAGTACAAGTGAAAAGCTTGGCTTCTATGGTATGACTTCTTTTGAGATTTATTTCCCCTACTTTTGCTAGCTTTCTTTACTTGCTAGCATTCTTCACAAGAGTGGTTTTTCGTTTGTGTGCTTGTTTGTTTCCCTTTTCATGACTCTATTTGTGATTTTTGTAGCTACCAAGGACAAGACTCACGTCGTTGGGCATCTGCTGTATGGCCTGGTTGAGTTCACGGATGGTCTGGCTGGTGACGTCCTGCCACAGAGAGATGGACTCCACCTTCTCCCGGATGTTCTGGGCCAGCATGGCTGTGGCCTGCACAGACCACCACGCAAAAATCATGCATGAAAAACAAAAGAAGACCTGAATCAAGAAAGGAAACAATTTCCTAAACTCCATAGCAACGCACACACGCATGTGGGATATGGGATGGAGTCTGTACAGTTTGCGTCTTTATGACAGTTCGGTTATTTACGTTTCACACTAACCTTCCATGCTACCTCAAATCTACTTTTCTCTCTTTGATCTGACTGTATTGTGCTCTTTAACCTAAATTCAGGCATGGTTGACCAGAAAGACAGAATAAAATCAAGCAGTCAGAGGTATCTTTGTTAACTCCCTGAGCAGTGAGCTTGTTCGACCACATCATGCTGCACACATCCTGAGCAGGTATTCAGTTAGTGTTGCTATTGCTGTTGTCGTTCTTGTTTTCAAGCAATTTCTTGAGGGTTGGTTGTTCAGGTCTAGGCTCCTTAGAGGAAGCTACCTAATCACCATTCAGCTTCTCCTAGCTAAAATCTTCTGTTTGTCTCTCTGATATCTTGCCTTCTGTCTTCTTATCCTCTCGGCCATTATTTTTTTCCCAACACAGACAACAAATCTGATAAAATCTGCTTGCCATGATTAGCATCTGACCCACCCTTTCCGGCTACTTGCCATTTGGGCGCGCAACATCATACAAAGGGACAAAGTCATGCCTGCTCTTACAGAATGATTAAAAGAAAAATTGAATGAGTCAACATTGGTGAAGAAAACTGGAAGAAGTACTACACATAAAATTTCAGGTGAATTACTTCACAGTAAGTAAACTGAAAAACTGCAAGAAGAAGAAAATGGAAAATGGAGAGAGAGAGAGAGAGAGAGAGAGAGAGAGAGAGAGAGAGAGAGAGAGAGAGAGAGAGAGACAGAGAGAGACAGACAGACTGACAGAGAAAGAGAAAGAGTGAGAGAGAGAGGAGGCAGACAGATAAACAAAGAGAGAGACGACACAAAATTTAACAAAGAAAGAAAAAAAGGTGCAAACATGATATGAACCTGATGATAATGCCATGATAAAAAACGAGACAGCAGACAGAGATGCAGACAGAAAAGCTGTCATTGTTTAAAAAGAAATGAACAAGGAAAACAGACAATGGCTACATCAAACAATCAGTAAAAAGAAATGAACAAGGAAAACAAACAGACAATGGCTACATCAAACAATCAGAAACTGTAAACAAACAAAAAATTGTAAGGAGTCCTGACCTGCCAGAGTTAACGTTATGTTATTGCCCCTAATTTTCCTGTTTTATTTTTCCCTAATAAAACAACAAAAGAAAAAAGCTAAAGAAAAAGAAGTCATTACTTCTCCATGTAAAGAGATTAACAGTGCACAGTAAAAATGGTAAAAGAATACCAACAACAATAATGCACAGAAACTTCTTGATAAAGATTGAGTTGGGACCTTGGTTTCCAACAAAGATTATTTCCTTTAAAGAATTTTCTTCTTGAACATCCATCTCTCTCTCTCTCTCTCTCTCTCTCTCTCTCTCTCTCTCTGCGCTAGGCTTCCCTTTAAACAAAGTTCCTCCCTTTGAAAACAAGTCTCTCTTTGGAATATTTTTGTCCACTCTGGTTTTTTCCTTCCAACAAATACTATCTCCCTTTAGAGACCAGCTTTACTCTGGAACTTGCCTACACTAGATCTCCTTTCGACAAAGATTCTTTCCCTTTAAGATTAGGTTTTTTTTCTGGAAACATTTCCCCACCCCATACCCCCACCCCCACACTTCCAACCCGCTCCCTATGAGATGCCAGTGCAATGAAGCTATACAAAATTTGGCTCTGGCAGCAAATGGGGAAATACAATAGCAGCATGAAAGTCTTGCCTTTGGAAGTGGCAAAGAAGATGAGAGGAAAAACAACAGCAAAAGGCCTACTGGTATTCCCTCCCAGCTAGTTCAGCATCTTTAACAGTTTGCTGTAATCAATCCACCAATGAAAGTGAATTCAAATCTGAGACAACATGCATGTTTACCTCATTCAGTTCCACAGACTGCATGCAAGCAAAGGAAAAAACAAGGTAGAATTTATGTTGCAGTTCATCTCTCACTCTCTCTCCTCCCTTTCTCTCTGTCTGTCTGTCTCTGTCTCTCTCTCTCTCCTCTCTCTCACTCACTCTCTCTCTCTCTCTATCATGCACACACACACACACACACACACACACACAAACACACACATTTATGCTTACACGCACATACTCACACTCACACGCATACAACTCCCACTCCCACATCTATGCACATACACATAGACATACATGCTCTATCACACACAAACACACACACACACATACATACACACACACACACACACATGCATGCATGAAAGCATACACACTCTCTCTCTCTCTCTCTCTCATGAAATAACTCACTTGAAACAAATGGATAGAAAAGTGACTCTGGAAATAATATTATCCCTACAATTAACTGATGCTCACTTTGTTCCCCACCCACTAGTTTTATTTATTTTCACTCCTTTATCTTTTTTGTTGTGTTGTTACAGCACTGTATGAGACTTGATATGCTTATCCAAATTGAAGATGTTAAGCCAAGCATTTGAAACAAAATTGGAAATGAAATTAGGCAGGGAACAGTAAACAGTAAACAAGTGGGGTAGTCTTTGCTCCCATAAGGAAACCTAACACAAAGTAACTTTTATTCAAGACTGGTACAGCCTTTTAAACTTGAATAAAGTCAGACAAATACAAAGACGAACAATCTAATAGTGGGGAAAAAACAAGCGCAGGCCAACAACTAAACTTGTCTTCATAGTAATGACTTGGCAAAACTTTGAACTTAAGGAGGGGGGGGGGGGGGGGGGGGGGGGGCAGCAGGAGGTTGAAGATGTAAAAACTGGGAACATGAAATTAAGAAAATATGAAAACTCTTCACTGGCTGCATAAGGGAAGCATCGCAATCCCTTTTAAAGGCAGATATATTTGTATTGCCTGCTCCAAGGCCTTTCGTCCGCTGGGTCGGAAACTCATCAGGGAGACACGGCTGGCTATATCTGCGCTCCTGGCGTCAAATAGAGACACACCACAGTCCATAATACCGTGGTGTTCTCACCACCAAGGGTGCAAAAAAGAATCCAATAGCACCCCGAAGCAGCCAGCGAAGAGTAGTAAAGGAAACCAAACGAAAGTGTGGGGAGGAAATGTTCCCAGTTTTTACATCACTTCAACCTCCCTGCCCCCCCCCACCCCCTTAAGTTCAAAGTTTTGCCAAGTCATTACTATGAAGACAAGTTAGTGTTGGCCTGCGCTTGTTTTCCCCCACTATTAGATTGTTCGTCTTTGTATTTGTCTGACTTTATTCAAGTTTAAAAGGCTGTACCAGTCTTGAATAAAAGTTACTTTGTGTTAGGTTTCCTTATGGGAGCAAAGACTACCCCACTTGTTTACTGTTATTGTTTACTGTTCCCTGCCTCATTTCATTTCCAATTTCGTTTTGATTAAATCGAGGTTATTTGTATTTGTTTCTGTCTGTCTTTGTGTTTGTCTTTTGATCTCCCTTGCATCCTTGGGTGGATCCTCAAGCGTAGGCTCAAAGATTGCCCCCTACATTTTATACTATTTGCATATATCTGTAGTTTTTTAGCAACTTTTTTTCCTCCCCACACTTTCGTTCGGTTTCCTTTACTACTCTTCGCTGGTTGCTTCGGGGGTGCTATGGATTCTTTTTTGCACCCTTGGTGGTGAGAACACCACGGTATTATGGACTGTGGTGTGTCTCTATTGACGCCAGGAGCGCAGATACAGCCAGCCGTGTCTCCCTGATGAGTTCCGACCCAGCGGACGAAAGGCCTCGGAGCAGGCAAATACAAATATATCTGCCTTTAAAAGGGATTGCGATGCTTCCCTTATGCAGCCAGTGAAGAGTTTTCATATTTTCTTAATTTCATGTTCCCAGTTTTTACAACTTCAACCTCCTGCGGCCCCCCCCCCCTCCACCCTCCTTAAGTTCAAAGTTTTGCCAAGTCATTACTATGAAAACAAGTTAGTTGTGGCCTGCGCTTGTTTTCCCCCACTATTAGATTGTTCGTCTTTGTATTTGTCTGACTTTATTCAAGTTTAAAAGGCTGTACCAGTCTTGAATAAAAGTTACTTTGTGTTAGGTTTCCTTATGGGAGCAAAGACTACCCCACTTGGTTACTGTTTATTGTTTACTGTTCCCTGCCTCATTTCATTTCCAATTTCGTTTTGATTAAATCGAGGTTATTTGTATTGTTTCTGTCTGTCTTTGTGTTTGTCTTTTGATCTCCCTTGCATTCTTGGGTGGATCCTCAAGCATAGGCTCAAAGATTGCCCCCTACATTTTATACTATTTGCATAATATCTGTAGTTTTTCAGCAACTTTTTTTCCTCCCACACTTTCGTTCGGTTTCCTTTACTACTCTTCGCTGGCTGCTTCGGGGGTGCTATTGGATTCTTTTTGCACCCTGGTGGTGAGAACACCACGGTATTATGGACTGTGGTGTGTCTCTATTTGACGCCAGGAGCGCAGATACAGCCAGCCGTGTCTCCCTGATGAGTTTCCGACCCAGCGGACGAAAGGCCTCGGAGCAGGCAATACAAATATATCTGCCTTTAAAAGGGATTGCGATGCTTCCCTTATGCAGCCAGTGAAGAGTTTCATATTTTCTTAATTTCATGTTCCCAGTTTTTACAACTTTAACCTCTGCTGCCCCCCCCCCCCCCCCCCCCCGCCCCCTTAAGTTCAAAGTTTTGCCAAGTCATTACTATGAAGACAAGTTAGTGGGCCTGCGCTTGTTTTCCCCCCACTATTAGATGTTCGTCTTTGTATTTGTCTGACTTTATTCAAGTTTAAAAGGCTGTGCCAGTCTTGAATAAAAGTTACTTTGTGTTAGGTTCCTTATGGGAGCAAAGACTACCCCACTGTTTATTGTTTATTTGTTCCCTGCCTCATTTCATTTCCAATTTCGTTTTGATTAAATCGAGGTTATTTGTATTTGTTTCTGTCTGTCTTTGTGTTTGTCTTTGATCTCCCTTGCATCCTTGGGTGGATCCTCAAGCATAGGCTCAAAGATTGCCCCCTACATTTTATACTATTTGCATAATATCTGTAGTTTTGGGGCAACTTTTTTCCTCCCCACACTTTCATTCGGTTTCTTTACTACTCTTTGGGGGTTGGGGGGGGGGGGTGCTATTGGATTCTTTTTTGCACCCTTGGTGGTGGAGAACACAACGGTTATTATGGACTGTGGTGTGTCTCTATTTGACGCCAGGAGCGCAGATACAGCCAGCTGTGTCTCCCTGATGAATTTCCGACCCAGCGGACGAAGGCTCGGAGCAGGCAATACAAATATATCTGCCTTTAAAAGGGATTGCGATGCTTCCCTTATACAGCCAGTGAAGAGTTTTTATATTTTCTTAATTTCATGTTCCCAGTTTTTACATCTTCATCTTCTGCTTGCTGCCCCCCCCCCCCCTTAAGTTCAAAGTTTTGCCAAGTCATTACTATGAAGACAAGTTAGTTGTTGGCCTGCGCTTGTTTTCTCCCACTATTAGATTGTTCGTCTTTGTATTTTGGGGACTTTATTCAAGTTTAAAAGGCTGTGCCAGTCTGAATAAAAGTTACTTTGTGTTAGGTTTCCTTATAGGAGCAAAGACTACCCCACTTGTTTACTGTTCATTTGAAACAGTGTTGAATCCATGTCAGTATATGGCTGAATGACTGTAGAAACATTAACATTTAACCATTCTTTCTTAAAATCTTGCCTCAGAGCAACAGAAAGGGGGGGGGGAGGGGAGAGAGCAGGGTAAGAAAGATGGGGGGGGGGGGGGGGGGGGGGGGGGGGGGGGGGGGGGAAACAGCCAGACATACAGACAGAAGAGAGAGAAGGAAGTTGGTAAAGTGCGTTGAGAAATACAAAACAATAAATGGGCATTCAAGGAAAGCAACTCTGTCAGTAATTTCTGTGTCTGAGGTGACTGTTCCTAACCAGTGACTGCTTTCTGCCAAAGGCCACACTAAATCAGTTTTTCACTTCTTTCTTTGCTCAAAGAGAAAAACAGTTACTGCTCCCATTTGAGATGTACACTGATTAAAAGAAGAAAAAAAAGAAAGGAAAGGAAAAAAGCAAAAGACACCAAGGAGGGGGGAGAGGAGGGGTAGATGAGGGACATAAGAATAGGGAACAAGTTGTTTGGGGAGGGGGTAGGTTAGAGATGGGTGGTGTAAAATGGGGGGTCCTGTAGGGAGACTGGAACAATTCTATATTTTATGTGCTCCTTTATCAACATTTCTTGGTAACTTGCTTTAGAAAGAGAGAACTTCCTGTCAAAAAACAAAGGCCAAAATAATTAAACATGCAAAATTGTGTCTCTATTTCGTGTGGTATTTGTGTGTGTGCTTTTCTGATGAAATCCACCATGATCTTCAATGTAAAGAAAAAACAAAGGACAGAAATGACATGTCAGCAGCATTGAACACAGGGGCCCCATCATGCAGGTGTTTTTTTTTAATGACCAGAAAAAATTACTCTGTCAAGACAATGTGTGGGTGTATGAAAAATACTGTTGGGAGTACTTGTCTAAACTAATGCTATGCTAGGTATGACACATTCCACTAAAACAATGGAGACAGAGGTTTGCAGATCAAGTAGTCCCTATGATTAACAGGCAGGGGTATCTGTGGAAGCAACAAATGACACGTGCGGGCGACATTGGGGGAAAAGCAGACAGAACAGTGAGAACTGAAGAAAAAAGAAAGAACAAAGGGAGAATTTGAATCAGATCGCTGTCTCTATGGGAAAGGGGTTGTGCATTAAACTTTAAAAAAGAAAAATCTGTCCTTTAAATCTGTCCTTTATACATGAACAGTGCAAAGGTGAGCGTGTTTATATGTGTGTTTACACAAAAACAGGATTATCTTTTATGTTTGTGACTGGATGAAGTGTGTGTGTGTGTGGTGTGTGTGTGTGTGTGTGTGTGTGTGTGTGTGGTGTGTGTGTGTGGTGTGTGTGTGTGAGAGAGAGAGAGAGGAGAGAGTGGCATGTGAGAAAAATGGTGTGTATGTGTGTGTGTGGTATGGGGTATGCGTGTGTACTTGGTTTGGGGGTGTGGGTGTGTGTGTGTGTGTGTGTGTGTGTGTGTGTGTGTGTGTGTGTGTGTGTGTGTGTGTGTGGTGTGTGTGTGTGTGTGTGTGTGTGTGTGTGTGTGTGTGTGTGTAAGCAAAAATAAAACTCACCCTTCCATACATCCCCACCCTTCTCCTCAATTATTAAAAGCAAACAAACAAACAAAAATCATATCACACAACAGATTTTCAGCAATCAAACTGAGAATCCCTACAGACAAAGTGAGACATTATTATGGAATTAATTTCCAGATAAAGTTATGAGCTTCAGAGTACTAGATGAGTTACAAAGAAGAAGAAGAAGACAAAGCCAGATGATAATTATGCAAAGCCAAATAATAATCACGCAAACAACAAAAAAATATGCACTTAATCATATCATAAATGGAACTAATGAAACAATGAAAGTAAACATTTATACAACACCGTTTACCTCTGGATTAAGATGCAAGTTGACCATCTACATACAAGCATGCAAACAATATTATTTCATTTTCTATCACCTCACACCATACACGAGTTGCAGTAGTTATGTAATCCTTTATGTAAAGATGAGTTGTATAGAAATATTTGCACACACGAGTGTGTGGTGTGGTGTGTGTGTGTGTGTGTGTGTGTGTGTGTGTGTGTGTGTGTGTGGTGTGTGTGTGTGGTGTTTAGTACATGCGTGTGTGTATTTGTATGTATGTACCAGAGACAGATACAAATAGTGAGCATGGACATGTCACACTTGCATCTGCATATACAAATTTGCTCATGGTATACCAACACATGTTCATGAACTGAATTGGTAAAACCACAAAAAAACATACAATATAAATTTCTCCTTCTATCATTCTTATCTGACAGATGTGACAGCAGAAATGCTCAGCATGTTACACTTAGTCTCCATTGTAGTGGGTTTCAGAAGTTGGTTTTTCTTGCAAATCATCTAGGCTAGCCGACCAAAACTAAATTACTACATGTAAAATTTCATTCTTATTACTATATACACTAACAACACTCAAAACAACACACACACACACACACACCACACACACACACACACACACACAACACACATACACACACACATACACACACACACATGAATCAGCCCATATTTTTTGTCAGAATTTGGCGACTTAAAGAAACATTATTGTGTACTGTACTAGCTGTTTACATGTTTTCCCCCCTCCCCTTCCACCCACCCTGCCTGTAATTCTTTCTGAATGAGTGTATATTAACATTCCAACAGTGTTTAAGTTCAAACATTCACAATGCTTGTTTTAACAGTAAAACAATGCCTGTAAATGATTAACTAATCGCATGCACATGCAAGAGTATGATAGCTTGTAAGATACAACATTATCCTTCATTTAGTACATCGATGTCATGAAAAACTGCAGTCTGTGTGTGTAATAAAATCCTGAATATCTACCAAACAAACATTCACTATTCCTTATGGCCCTGCAGGTTAGTCGTAAATCACAGTTACTTCACTTTCTATGACAGAGTGAAAAAAAAGTGTTTTTTTACCCTTTGGGCCTTTGTAAGTTTTTCAGTCAACTTAAGAAAAGACACAGACGCAGCATGACAGTAAGTATATTAACACTGGTACTCTTTCACGTCAATTCAAAATGTGGAACAGTTTTGCTGACAAGTTTAATCAGCCTCCTCACAGAGATTCCCTCTAATTCATGGTTTTTCAGTAAGGTATGTATTTTCAAAATGACAACAAAAACTTTTTTATTTCTATAGTTTACACCTGCAATCAATTTAAGTACTGTTTAAGTATTCTTACATCACAACCATAGTAGTCAACTCTATAATCAATTTATCACATAAACAGGATCATAGGATTTCATGTGGCTGATTAACACTTAAGAATTTCCATACATTGTAACACTAGTTGGTGATCCTGAAAGGGAGGAAAGGGTGGGTGAGGGTGCAGGGGAACAAAAAAATTCAGTTATATGGAGCTAAAGCTTGCAAACTAGTACCCTTAAATTTTACAGAGTATTACCCCTTTCCATGAATGATTTGAGAGTAATTCTTGGGGCACTGGAATTTCTTTCAACGGAATTACCATTTCCAAACTACTGAACTAGAAGAACTTACAGAACTGATAATAACTTCTTATTCACTCAACTGTTCTGCTTGAATTTTAAACAGATGAACAACCATCAGATACCTGAAAACCTCATCCACTCCATCTTACCACTTGATTTCAAAGAAGAAAAAAAACACGTTGGCCTTTTTGTCTGCTGTCTTTCTTTTTTTTTCTTTTACTCTTCAGTTTAGGATGCCACCCATGCTTTAAAACAATGTTCACTCAGGTAATGGCTGGCGCTGTATAATCATGACACATTCTCCGTAAGAAAGGCGCCCAACAGAAAGATATATGTTGTGACTGTACAGATAAACAATACAATTTCTGCAAATAACTATATATTTACCTTCGCAATACCTGTCACTCTCACAGCCAGTGCACAAGAAACAGGGGATCCTCCCTAAAGAATCAACGACTGTCACATTCAGTGTACTGTAAATTGCAAATGATCAAGTAGTGTTGGCAAACCTGCAGTATAGGCACTGACTGACTATTTACCCCAAAATCAACAAAAACACACACAAAGTCTGCTCGCACTGACCTCAGAGATGCGGCTGTCCAAAGATGTTCCAGAGTGCCCACTCGCTGCTTCATGCTCTGCATGCGCACGTCCATGTCGGTCATGGCCGGGTGGTGCTCTGCTCCGACGTGTCTATCATGTTCTTCATCTCCTGGCGTAGCTGTCAGCACAAAGCAGGGGGATTCATCTAATATTTTCTGTATTGGGTACTTCTTGGTACTGTTTTTTTACCCATTTTATATACTTGGCACTGTTTTCGACCTATGTTTTTGTACCATTTTTTGTACTATCTCTGTACTACTCTTTACCTTCTTTTGTGTACTTGGTACCTGTTTCTGTTCTGTTTTCTGGGGGTTTTCTTTTTCTTTCTTTTTTTTTTTTCTTCTTTTCTTTTTAGCCTCCTTCATAATACTGAAAGTAGCGCAAAACGGGTAAACTTTCCCAACATTATACAACTTAAAAAAAAAACTTACATGGCACCTCTTGGTACAGGTTCTTTTTTTCCTGCATGTTACCAGTCTTTTTGTTACCTTGTTTACCAGCTCTGGTACCACTTCTGACCTACATCTTGCTTGTGTACTTTTTTTTTTGTTTTTTTTTTTGACACTTTTTTTAATGTTTTGTGCCAACTTTGTACTGCTTTCATTTACTTTCCTATTACAAGGAACTGTTTTTCATCTGTTATGTATTCTGTTCTTGACCTGTACAACATTTGACCATCTTTACGTCATTGGGTACTGTTTGTTTTATTTATCCTCTGGAACGTTTTAATCAGCTCGATAGTGGTTTTTGTTTTGTTATTTTGTTTATATTAATGAGTATATTTTTTACCTACTATGTACTTCTTTTTTGCCCACACTACTTTTTCCCCTTCTTGACATTACTTCCTATTGTTGTTTTTTTTTTTTACCCACCCTGTACTAATCCTTAAACTATTCTATTCTGTGTTATCTTTTTTTCTACATTGCACCTCCTTTTACATATCTTTGTACTTCATTTTTTTTTTTCTCTTTTGAGCTGCATGTCTTTTTATACCAAAAGCTAAGGTTTGACATTGGCCTTTTTGGTGTTTGGTGGTGTATAAAATCTAGGATGCCACAATGTAGAACAACGAAACAATCCAGTCCAGCAATACTAAGATAAGATGACCATAACTACATCTATTCACTTCTGTGTTAAAAAAAAAACAAAAAAAAACAGGCCTCATATCAATAAATCTGATGTATAGAGATACCTGTTTGAGTTGATCGTGCATTTTGAAAAAGCATATTCTGCAGACAGACATATGTCATGTTGGTCATGTAATTGAGAAACACACTGAGGAGAAAAGGAAATTATAATTGTGCGATTCGAATTTTCAGGCATAATATCCCAGGACATATTATGTCAGCTTTTGTTTAGGAGCTGGACAGAGGCAGAGTAACTTATATGCTAATGCATTTTGATTCAAGACCTTGCTCCTGTTTTTAGTGAACCACAGCCAATACTACAAAGCATGATAATCTAGTTTGTGCATGAATGTAGACAAACACCATGGACACACCCAAACATCCGCCATACATCATATACATAGAGTCATATACACTCATACTCTTTTGTCTGTTTTCTCTGTGTTCTTCTTTGCTTAGACCACATCACCCATGCCCAATAGTTCATTCACCAACAGGTAAAAACGGTATAGTCTCAGTCAGACCATGCAAAATCATCATTTTTACATTTCACTAGTTACTGAAATCTAATGTATATAGCATCACAGTCAGTACCTTGTCGGTGTTGTTGGACAGATTTCCATTGATACCACAAATGGCCTGCTGAAGAGTGGCTGTGGCAATCTGCAGCTTCCCTGTACACTGTCAATGGTCTCCTTTGTTCGGCGCTCATGATCCTTCCTGATCCAGAACAGAATGAAATAATAAAGATAATGAAGCTGCAATTTGCTGTTCAAAACATCTGAAAAGCACATAGTCCCTTGACAAGCTGACTAGAAATCAAACCAAACAAAAACCCAAAATATGATATCAATCATACAAACTTTAAAATAAAGAATTTGAAGTATAAGTTACCACTGGACAAAATCTGGATGATTTGTTCTGGTACTACAGGTAGAACGGATGTGTATCTGACTTGTAACAGCCCGGCTTATCTAGCTCTGGCACAGCCCTGTCATGTGTCTGCCCACACTGGACCATGAGTGAAGGCCACTGTATCCCTCCTTTGGGCCCAGCCCATTGGCAGCAGCAGACCACCACAGTGCACCTCTCTCAAGATCTTGCCCTAAGTGAATAGGGGCCTGTGCAGTTGTCCCCTTTAACCCCACACTTCTAAGCCTGGCGTTGTTACAGTTCATTCCCATGTCCTGTACTCAGTAGCCTGTCATGGTCTACCAAAAATCTTTCAGCTCATGTACACAGGCCCTGTGTCGGTGATGTATGTTTCTCCAGTGATGTATCAAAAACTAAACCCACAAAATACCATCCTTACGACACACACCAAACCAAGCCACATATCGTACCTAAACTACGGTACCTGCTTTCGGTTTATGCTTTTGTAAGCATCAAAAGACCTTTACACACCACAACATGGGCACCGCCAAGAAAACCCCAACAAGCACTGATAATATGATATCATACATGAATGAAGAACCTAGCACGGTAAGGAGATATTGTTTGAACGAGTGAAGTCCTCCTCACATATACCAACACAAACAACTCTCTTTGGGTTTATTCTTTTTTTTTTGCACTTTTTTTTTTGACACGAGAAGAGGAAAATGTCTCTCGCTCTTTTAGCACGTATTGATGATATTCCGACTGTTTCTGTTACCAGAATTATTCTACCCGTTGTCCACCACTCAACCTCATGTCGCGTCTTCAGCCAGATCAGTTTACGAACGACGAATACACAAAATCTGCTGATACGCAACTCCTGGACACAAATGGCAACATTTGTCAAACACACACGCCAAAAAATTCACGCTTCAACTTGTAACAGCCGTCCAAGGCCAATCACCTTCAATGTAGAACTAGTTTCCCCCTTTCTTTCTCCTGTCCGTCCCCAAGCCCACTTTGCCCGCCCGGCCCCGCGTCAGCGTTTTGTGAGTCCCACATTATTGTAGTCTCGCTATTGCACACGAAGTTTATAGAGTTCCCATCCGATGAAATCCTGTCCCCATTTCGTGTCTTTGTTGTGAGTGCGTGTTCAATGTGCTGTGTGGCTGTTTGTTGTTTGCCAGTGGTGCTTTTCCCGTATCCGTCGCGGCTGGGTGGCCCCTGTGTGCCAGCGTCCCCCCCGGCCATTGTCTTATTGTCACACACTGATCATTTTCCCAGGGAACAGTTGGTGTTGTTCTGATTTCCACAAACTTTACCCAACCCCCAACCTCCACCAAAAACCAATTCATAAATTGTGTTGTGATTGCTCAAGACGTACGCATTTATCTCTCGTAATTGTCCTTCTTGCATTTGTTTTCATCCTCCCATTCCACCTGCGCCACTCCCTTTTCTCTCCCTGTGACATCAACTCCTGTACCAACTCCCCAATCCCCATCCTCTTATCCCAAACCGACACCACTTTCCCCCCAAACCCATAAACACAGCAACACTATATGGCACTCAGTCATATCATACTTATATGAATGCACTCGCAACATCTCACGCATAACTCGAAACCAGTAATAAAATTTACAAAGATGCACTGTGTTTTTACACAAAGACACAATAACCGAACACAAAGTCTGTGATCCAACTACTAATGCAACAGTCTTTATGTTTGTAACAAAAAAGTGAATTTAAAGCTCCTATCGGAGGAAATTTCATCCTGCCCAAGCCCAGCTGGTGTCCAAAATATTCATGCGCCCGCATAAACCCCGCTCATATATCCTCTCCAGGTGGCATTTTCTTAAACCAACCTCTGACTTGATTTCTGCAGCCGATGACCGTCGGAGAGTCTCTTCCTCGCTCCTGCAGTGTTTCTCCAGCAAGCGAAATGGACGTCCAGCTCGTGCAGATTGTTGATGGTCCTTGTTCTTCACCACACGTATTCAGGGTTCTTCAGGCCTCATGGAACTGGGGCGTGCATCTTCCTCGTCCCCCAGCTGCTTTAGGGCCGCCCACTCATCTGTTGCTCCTTACAAGATCTTCCGTATTTTTCTCTGCTCGCCTTTTCAGTTTCTGTATAGATGTATCTAAGGAACACCACGCAAGCCAACAGCAAAGTTGCCACATTTTTTTGGTTTCTAATGCCAGGTTTTGACTTTACCCAACTGACCGGTTCGAAGAACCCTTATGCCACTATTTTAGTCACCAGAATCAGGACCATACAAAGAACAACGACATACGAAAGGCAGAAACAACATTTTGCGAGTGTTCAGTAGTCGTGTCTGAATCTTTTTTCTTGAATTGATTCTCTATTCTACGCAGCGTACAGAGCTCAACAACAGTATGAAGTCAGCAGTCTGCGGCACGATATGCGTAGCTAGTTAATGATGACTGTGTGGATCCTAATGCTTGGATTTCGATACAAATTTTCTCTGTGTTATGGGTCTCCGACTGCTCAAGCTTGAACCATAAAAAAAATGCACCAACATCCAAACCCCACCACGTGCAACCGCTAGTATTGCCTACGGCAGACCCTTTTGTTGTTTTTCCTACACTGCTCTCCCCACTTTCCCTGTTATAGGTCTAGCAGGCTCTTTTTTTCTCATGCTGGTTGCACTGTTTTACCTGTCAAATAATGTGCTTACTTTTTGGTCAGGAAATAAGCCAAAGCCCAGACCCGCCAGCGAACAACTGCAACCATTGGGGAAGAGTGGGTGGTGGGATGGGGTGATGGCTCTGGCCATCTCAAAATTCATATTCTTCTTGAGAGTGCCCCGATCAGGTAACATGGGCCCTGGTGAGACCTGTTGACGGCGAGGGGGGCGCTTTTTTTGTGGTGTGTGTGTGTCTGCAAGCTGTAGGACACAATTATCCATTACTAATGGGGCATTACGAGTTTCACGCAGGCAGATACTATTGTGACAATGTATTTCTTGAGTCTAAGACAGTGAAGCCGACTCTTTCAGCGGGGCCACAACACCAGCGCAGGACCACTTGTCTCCACGCTGTATGCTGTCTTAGCTCGCAGACAATCTCTCTCCCTCCAGCATTGATTCTTTCCCTTTGATGGTAAAGAATTGCCTCTATGTCACTCCGTCTCCACCCCCGCCGGTTCTCCGTCAGCTTGCCTCGCAGCTTCTAGCTTCTCCGTCTCGCCCGCTTGGCGTGTCCTTCTCACGCGTGGATCATGTCCAAGGCGTGCACATGGTTCCTCACGCTTGCGGTTCTGTTCTCCCGTAGCGCTCATGGTTCAGTTCGTTGTACTCTGTGACACAGAGAGAGGGGGGGGGAGAGAGAGAGGAGCAGAGAAAGGACAGAAAGACCCAGACAGAAGACAGACAGCAGAGAGAGGGGTAATGGATAGAATCTTTATTCCCAAGGGTAACAGATTATCAAAAGATGCTTTGTTCTCTTCGGGCTATTCCGTTCGTCCCCCCTTCAAGGGCTATGGAGAGTATGCTAACAAAGAGGACCAAGCACATTGAAGACTAGGGGATTCAGAGGAAGGAGAAAGAAAGAAGACGAGAGAGGGAAGAGAAGAGAGGAAAAGAGACAGACCGACAAGAGCACTTTCTTTTTTTTAAAAAAAAGACTCGTGGGGAGATTGACAGCGAGAGACAGCGAGAGACAGAGAGAGAGAGAGAGACAGAGAGAGAGAGAGAGAGGTAGAGAGAGAGGCAAAGACAGAGAGAGAAAGACTGCTGTTGACATTTTGACATCGAGGAGACCGTAACTCATGAGACTTACTTGATGAAAAAAAAAATGACAAATGGCAAACAAAGAAAAAACTCTGAAACAGGATCTAAAAAAACCAGATAACATAATCAAGCCAATGCTACCAAAACCAGATAAACAGATATAAAATCACCAATGAATTAATTATGTCTGAAAAGTACCCACTTCAAGTTTCTAGATGTAATGTGTATCATACCAAATATTCTTTTAAGGGTATGCCCTCAATTCATGTATGCACACACACACACATACATACACAAAGAGATATCTATAGCCAATTTAATTCCACAAAAGATGATGGGGGGAAAAAAATGACATCCTTACTAGGCATACACTTATTCTATTGTCTCTCACTTTTTGCTGCAGCACTTGTTCCAAGTGCGGCGTTCATTCACTCACACTCCTGTCTTGACCGTAAGTCATGATAACGTCGCGCAGTTCTGACAGTCTGAAACACAACAAATAGGGTGGAATCTGGTTTAAAAAAAAAGAAAAAGGAAGGAAAGAAAGAAAGAAAAATAGATATGGGGTACAGAAAGAGGGTGAGAGAGAGGTGAGACAGAGACCACAGAGTGAGCAAGAGGACAGAGAGAGGGAAACAGAGACAAGAGAGCAAGAGAGGGAGAGGAGAGAGGAGAGGAGAGCGAGAGCAAGAAGACAGACAGAGTATTGAGGACAGAGAGAGAGTAGGAGCCGAGTCCGAACAGCCAAGACTCATGTTAACAGAGCGAAGTGGAGGCAGTGGAGGGAGACTTTGCCGACGGCAGAGGCGAACGCCTGAACGACGCGGATGGGGCAGATGGTGCGAGAGTATGGTGTGTACAAGCCGAAGAAAGACGGGTAGAGGGGGACATACAACGTTAAGCAACGCAAGGTGTTACTGCACTACTACAACTTGTCTGCGCAAAGGCATGACAGTGTTGCATCGTCGTGAGTCGGTGGTGTGATGCCTCGTGTGAGCGCAGCCGGTGGTGTGTGTGTGGCCGTCGTGCTCATGTGTGTCGCTGATGCCTTGTGCTTGTGGGTGCCCCCTCTCTGTTTGTTGTGTGCTTTACTACTTCCCGCCTCGCCGCTTGTGTTGTGTGTGTGTGTCTGTCCGTTGTGTCGAAGTCGTTGCGGGCGTGTGGTGCACTCGCGTTGTGACTCTCCCTACTCTTTTTCTAGTTTGGCTGGCCGACTGTTGAAGAGAAGCTACCCCTCTCCCCCCACCCATTTCCACATCACACACACCCCCCCCCCACACCACCAACCCCCAACCCCCTACGAACCACAACACAACACCCCCCACACCTACACCCCACACCTAACACCACACCCCCCACACCCACCACCCCACCACCACTCCATCCACCCTCCCGGTGCTCTTCGCCCCCCTTCTCTTTCCGTTTCCTTTCAGCCTCACTTTTTCCGCTAACATTAACTCCTCTACCACACTCCCTTCTCTCCCTTGTCGCCCCTTTCACCCTCCTTTGATTCTCCTTTTTCTCTTTTCCTTCTTCTTTTCTCCTTTCTTTTTCTCCCTCTCCCTTTCCCTTTTTCTCTCCCCTTCCCTCGCACCCCTTCCTTTTCCTTCCCCCCCCTCCCCCTTTTTCCTCTCTTCTTCCCTGTCCTTTTTTTTTTACGCCTGTCCTCAGTTTGATTGGTGTTTCGTTTGGCTGTGTCCGCCTGTCACTTGTGTCGCCTTGTTCTCCTTCTACCTTTAACCCTTTATCTCTAGTGTTTTTGCTTCTCTGATACTCTTTTCTCTTTCACCCCGTGGCCGCCCGACTGTAGGCCCTTTTATTCCTTTTGTGTTTCTTTCCTTGCCCCCACCCTGTGCCCGTTCGGCCCAAGATCTGCGCCTCCACAATTTTGATTTTATCCCCCCCCCTCTTCTTTTTGTGATACCTCCCTTTCTCATTCGTACATATGCTGGCTGTTTATGCGTTGTGGTTATCTACCCTGTTACAGCCGCCTACCCTGCACAACCCTATTGTTATCTTCGAGCTCCCCTTTTGCATTATGTAATTGTTGGTGGCCTCTTTCCTAACAATCAGTGTCTTGGTGCTTTTATTTGTTATTGTTGTATTTCAGACATGTTGATTGTGTAAATGTTACGATCTGTTCCCTGATCACCTTTTATGTATGTTGATCCATTGGTTTTCTCCATCCGTCTCGCGTACTCTCCCCTTCTTAGACTCATATGTAGCCTTTGGTAGTTTGTTGATTGATTGGTATATTACTTCTTCCTTGTTTTTCTCCGGCGTTAGCCCGAGCGTGGCTCTGAGTATTTCCCCGTATCTTCTTGTACATTTAGTGCGTGTTTATTACTGACCAGGTGTTTTTTCTGTTGTCCTCCGCCCTGTGTCATTCCGTCTTACACCGCTCCGGTCCGCATACGTCTACGATCCCGCTCCTCTGCTCTATCTCGTAGTGCGCTTCCCTGTCTCTTGTGTAGCTTCTCCTCTCAGCCCCAGTCTTCTACTGAATGGGCCAATGATCAAGGGCTCTCGTATACGCCAACTCTAGCTCTTTAGGTCATGATTTGTGTTTTGCTGTTGGACGCCTTTTGGTGGAGCTATCTACCAGCGCTTGTGCTTTCAGTTGTATTTTAGTATGTTCGGTTGTTGGCGTGCACTAGGTTGTTCGTGTTGTACTTACTGTCTGTTTCTGTCTTAGTCGCTCTCTCGCTCCCGCTCGCGGGCAAGAGTCCACGAACTTGGCCAGTTTGGGAGCGATACGGTGTTGATCATTGTGCCGCTAATTGATTTTCTTTCGTGAGCCGAACCAGCCCCCCCACTCTGCACGACCTTGGACTGACTCCACAACACCCCTCGCTCGCGGCGACCGAGACCCGCCCCCCCCCCCCCCGCGCGCCGACCACGGCGGACACGCTAAGCCCTAGCCTGACGCGACCCGCTGCCGGCGCCCCTGGACGAGCCGACAAGAGCTGCTGCACCAAGGAGATCAGTGCGGGTATTGGAGCTTGACTAGCGGAGCGCAACACTGAGTTGTTCAGAATACAACAGTGACGCAAAAACACTCACATGTGGGTTTGTTGTACCAAGCGCCTTTAGCGAACGTTAGCTGGAGCAATTTATCTTTAGGGTTACTGCCGCTTGTTTGTGTCCGTCCGGTCTGCCGCGTAAACCTCAGATCCAATTTCACAATAGCTCTCACTTCTGTTCAAATCAGGAATTCAACATTTAGAATGGATCTGATTTTACCTTCTACCACACACACCACACCCCCCACCCCCCCGTCCACCCATTCCTCATCATGTCTCCCTGTCAGCTATCACAACGCAAAAAATATGTATTTGTCCCCCACCCCATCCCCCCCCCTCTCTCCACAAATTGTTTTTTGTTTTTGTTGTTTTTTATTACAAAAAAATTAATCACATATTTACATATTGTGAAACAGGCACCCACCAATTGAAAAGATCTGGAGTGAAAAAAACCACCCACGTTTCCTGTCACCGGTAGCGGGTTGCTGTGTTTTGTCTGGAATTTGTTGCATTTGTTTCATTGTTTCAAGCAGTTAGAGTGGCTACCATTAAACACAAGAAAAGACCTGGTTCGAGAGAATCGCCAAGCTGATCCACATTCATCGTAGAAACCTCCCCGCTGTTCGCGGATGACTTAACTGCCTTGCCCGGTTAATTGGGCTAGAAGCATCAATGTTGCCCAAAAAACCCATTCCGACTCTGACTTTTTTCTTTTTTTATTTCTTCTTTTCTTTCCTGCGTCCTACCCGGTAGTTTCGCATCTCAGTGTTCACCTACATTACTAGCAAACTGAGCGCACACAACCTATAACCCCCACTTTAGGTCCGCCCACACAACTCCACTCCCATGCTTGTGACACTCGTTTCTGTGTGTCGACTCCTAGATCATCAATCACCAGCGGCAACGGACCCACAACCCGACGCCGCCTTGCAGATCCCGCATGAACGAAGATTGCGTCGCCTCCCCACGCCGATTTGACCTCGTTGTTCCGGGTTGACAGCGCCTGTAAGCAGCCGTTTCTCGGGGACGAGCGGAGTCATGCAACGCAGTTCACGAGCTCCCGGCCAATGACAGCAACGGGGGTGAGAACCCAGGACTCCATCAAAAGCCTGGCACGACAACGTCCTTTCGTGCTGGAGACGCCCACCACACAGCTGCACGGCCCAGCAGAAAGAGAACATCACCGACAATGTACATCGCTGCAGAATCACAGTGAAGGGAGGTTTGGGGGGTGTTAAGAAAAATGCCCCTGGAGAGGATATGAGCAGGGGGGTTTCCACTGGCGGGATGATGTTATGTAGCCATTGCTTGATTTTATCCATAGGACTTCATCGCACTTTTTTTTTCCAAAACAGTACGATCTGCATATAGTTTATCACAACTTGTTCTTCGCATTTTGGTTTTAAACACCGGTCTCTTGAAACAAGACATTTTCAGAGTTATAGATACGGTTGCAGCACATTCCCCCTTCGCCACCAGCTCTGAATGCCCTACATATTTGTTTGTGGTGTTTGCCGGGCAAGATGTGGTGGGCTGGAGAAGGAATGGGGGTGGGTGGTATCAGGATTGATGTCAAAAGGGGAAGGGGCTACGGATGGGGAGCAGGGGGAGGGAGGAAATGAACAAAAGAGAAGGACAGTTAAGAGGGACATGCGTACACTAGGCAATCCACACAACCCAATTAGATGAACAGGTTTTGCCGGGGGTTGGGTATTCTGTTTGACGCAGGACAGCAGCGCCGGAATCAGGTCACGGCCGGGCTGGTAGTGCTCACACACACAACACAAACACCCCACACACACACACACACAACACCCCACACACCACACACAACCCCACGCACTCCAAAAAAGAAAAAGTGAAACAAAACTATTCATTCTGGAAAGTAACTTATAAAATTTCCGTTCTGAACACTTGCGACTCACAGTCACTTGGCCCCAATGCAACTGGCGGACAGCGAAAGAAAAGTGAAGGGATGTCTACATTGAAGTGTGTGCTCTGCCTAGCCGCGGTTTCCCGCTTGTCCGACAAGATTCGCCATTGCTCAGGTCCATGAAATTCCGTATGTTTAGACGAGAGGTTTGTTCTTTTCCTAATCATTAATTGATCTGGCCGTGAAAGAGTCCTGGGTGGAGTGAAACTGGTACGACCATTCCTAGTATAACATAGTGTCGAAGAAAGCCGGACCTTCGCTAGTCTAGTTGTTAGTTGTACAGTCTAATCGCTGTGACAAACTCTAAGCCACTGGCTGATAGTGCTTTTTGTCCGTCTGACATCAAAAAGAAAAAATATTGGGTGCAGCCATTACCAAACAAATATGTACCACAAAGATAAGCCCAATTTGTTTCTGTTATTGCGATGATCCTTCAAAAATTCCTGCATTAGCTTACTTGTCATTCATGGTGTATTTGAAAGTATCTTTGGTGGATGCGTGTCTTCCATTGCAGCAGTGTGCTAGACTTTCGCTTTACTGTCCTGAACAAACAAGAACAAAAAAAACAATCACTCCCTGGGTCGCGAAACAGTAGTTCTCCTGTTCTGCTTGTTTGTGGGTTTAGTTACTATTTTGTCGGGTTTAGCTTTGCAGCATGGCGAACCCAGACACATCCACTCTGGCTCCTGTACTTCTTTATGTTGTGAAAGATTTTGGTTTCGCCTCGGTAGATAGCTCCAGGCACCCTCGCACGCCCCTACCCAAAATGGGACCCCTTTGTTCTCCTCCCCCTCCCCATGCCCACACGTAACAAAGCCAGGCTCGAAGGTGGAGGGCAAGGGGGACAATGCACAGGCCCCTCTCACCGGGCCAGTTTTAGTCTCGAGAGTGCACTGGTTCTGCTGCTGTCCATGGGCTGGAACCTCCATATTTTAGAGGGAGCACAGTGGCCTTCACTAATGGTCAAGTGGTCGGAAGACACATGACAGAGCCCCCCCCCGGTGCCAGAGCCGCATAGATAAGCGGGCTGGTACAAGTCAGACCCCCTCCACACACCCCCTTCATACAGTAGTCCACCTCAGAACAATCATACAGATTTTTGTCAGGTAACTATACGTTAAAAGTTTTTTATTTTAAAATTTGTCTGATTGATACCATGTTTTTTGTTCTATTTCGTTCTAGAGTCAGGCTGTCAAAGGAACATGTGGTTTTTCAGTAGTTTGAACAGCAAAATTGCAGCTTTCATTCTCGTTATTATTTCATTCTGTTCTGGATCAGGAAGGATCATGAGCGTGGCGAACAAAGGAGACCATTGACAGTGTACAGGAGAAGCTGCAGATTGGCCACAAGCCACTCTTCAGCAGGCCAATGGTGGTATCATGGAAATCTGTCAACCACACCGACAAGGTACTGACGGTGATGCATATACACATTAGATTTCAGTAACTAGTGAATGTAAAAATGATGATTTTGCATGGTCTGACTGAGGGGACTATACGTTTTACCTGTTGGTGAATGAACTATTGGAATGGGTGATGTGCGTTAAGCAAAGAGAAACCAAAGAGAAACAGACCAAAAGAGTATGAGTGTATTATGACTCTATGGATATGAGTATGTATGCGGATGTTTGGGTGTGTCCTGTGTTTGTTAACATTCATGCACAAACTAGATTATCATGCTTTTGTAGTATTGCTGCTGGTTCACTAAATCAACAGGAGAAAGGTCTTGAATCAAAAATGCATTAGCATATAGTTACTCTGCCTCTGTCCAGCTCCTAAACAAAAAGCTGACATAATAATGTCCTGGGATATTATGCCTGAAAATTCAGAAATCGCACAATTATAAGTTCTTTCTCCTCAGTGTGTTTCTCCAAAGTATATTTCCTTACATGACCAACATGACATAGGTCTGTCTGCAGAATATGCTTTCAAAATGCCCACGATCAACTCAAACAGTATCTCTATACATCAGATTATTGATATGAGCGCGTTTTTTGTTTTTTTTAACACAGAAAGTGAATAGATGTAGTTATGGTCATCTTATCTAGTACTCTTGCTGGGACGGATTGTTTCGTTGTTCTACATTGTGGCATCCTAGATTTTATACACCACCAAACACCCAAAAAAGGTCATCATTCTTTATTCCCCCCCCCCCACCCCCCCCCCTCCTCCCCACCCCCCCTACCCCCCACCCAATGTCAAACCTATAGTTTTGGTATTTAAACTTTCTACCACCCCCGCCCTCCTCCGCCCCACTTCCCTGCCCAAGAAAGACATGCAGCTCAAAGAGAAAAAAAAATGAAGTACAAGATATGTAAAAGGAGGTGCAATGTAGAAAAAAAGATAATACAGAATAGAATAGTTTAGGATTAGTACAGGGTGGGTAAAAAAAAAAAAAAACAATAGGAAAGTAATGTCAAGAGGGGAAAAAAGTAGTGTGGGCAAAAAGAAGTACATAGTAGGTAAAAAAATATACTCAGTAATATAAAAAAATAACAAAACAAAAACCACTACAGAGCTGATTAAAAGTTACAGAGGATAAAATAAAAAACAAACAGTACCCAATGATGTAAAGATGGTCAAATGTTGTACAGAGTCAGAAAACAGCATACATAACAGATGAAAAACAGTTCCTTGTAATATGAAGTAAACGAAAAGCAGTACAAAGTTGGCACAAAACATTAGTAAAAAAAAGTGTCAAAAAAAAAAAAAAAAAGAAAAAAAGTACACAAGCAAGATGTAGGTCAGAAGTGGTACAGAGCTGGTAAAACAAGGTAACAAAAAGACTGGTAACATGCAGGAAAAAAAGAACCTGTACCAAGAGGTGCCATGTAAGTTTTTTTTTTTAAGTTGTATAAGGTTGGGAAAGTTTACCAGTTTTGCGCTACTTTCAGTATTATGAAGGAGGCTAAAAAAGAAAAGAAGAAAAAAAAAAAAAAAAAAAAGAAAGAAAAGAAAACTCACCAAGAAAACAGAACAGAAACAGGTACCAAGTAACACAAAGAAGGTAAAGAGTAGTACAGAGATAGTACAAAAAAATGGTACAAAACATAGGTCGAAAAACAGTGCCAAGTAATATAAAATGGGTAAAAAAAAAAACAGTACCAAGAAGTACCCAATACAGAAAAATTAGATGAATCCCCCTGCTTTGTGCGGACAGCTACGCCAGGAGATGAAGAACATGATAGACACGTCGGAGCAGAGCACCACCCGGGCCATGACCGACATGGACCGTGCGCATGCAGAGCATGAAGCAGCGAGTGGGCACTCTGGAACAGTCTTTGGACAGCCGCATCTCTGAGGTCAGTGCGAGGCAGACAATTTGTGTGTGTTTTGTTGAGTTTGGGTAAATAGTCAGTCAGTGCCTATACTGCAGGTTGCCAACACTACCTTGATCATTTGCAAGTTTACAGTACACTGAATGTGACAGTCGTTGATTCTTTAGGGGAGGATCCCCTGTTTCTTGTGCACTGGCTGTGAGAGTGACAGGTATTGCGAAGGTAAATATATAGTTATTTGTAGAAATTGTATGTGTTTATCTGTATAGTCACAACAATATATCTTTCTGTTGGGCGCCTTTCTTACGGAGAATGTGTCATGATTATACACAGCGCCAGCCATTACCTGAGTGAACATGTTTTTAAAGCATGGGTGGCATCCTAACTGAAGAGGTAAAAGAAAAAAAAGAAAGACAGACAGACAAAAAAGGCCCAACGTGTTTGTTTCTTCTTGAAATCAAGTGGTAAGGTGGAGTGGATGAGGTTTTCAGGTATCTGATGGTTGTTCATCTGTTTAAAATTCAAGCAGAACATTGAGTGTGAATAAGAAGTTATTATCAGTTCTGTAAAGTTCTTCTAGTTCAGTAGTTTTGGAAATGGTAATTCCGTTGAAAGAAATTCCAAGTGCCCCAAGAACTACTCTTCAAATCATTCATGGAAAGGGGTAATACTCTGTAAATTTAAGGGTACTAGTTAGCTCCCATATAACTGAATTCCCCCCAGACCCCCCCCCCCTGCACCCTCCACCCCTTCCTCCCTTTCATCAGAGTACCAACTAGTGTTACAATGTATGGAAATTCTTAAGTGTTAATCAGCCACATGAAATCCTATGATACTGTTTATGTGATAAATGGATTATAGAGTTGACTAATATGGTTGTGATGTAAGAATACTTAAAAACAGTACTTAAATTGATTGCAGGGTAAACTATAGAAATATAACGTTTTGTTGTCAATTTTGAAAATACATACCTTACTGAAAAAACCATGAATTAGAGGGAATCTCTGTGAGGAGGCTGATTAAACTTGTCAGCAAAAACTGTTCACATTTTGATTTGACGTAAAAGAGTACCAGTGTTAATATACTTACTGTCATGCTTGCGTCTGTGTCTTTCTTAAGTTGACTGAAAAACTTACAAAGGCCCAAAGGGTAAAAAAACACTTTTTTTTTCACTCTGTCATAGAAAGTGAGTAACTGTGATTTACGACTAACCTGCAGGGCCATAAGGAATAGTGAATGTTTGTTTGGTAGATATTCAGGATTTTATTACACACACAGACTGCAGTTTTCATGACATCGATGTACTAAATGAAGGATAATGTTGTATCTTACAAGCTATCATACTCTTGCATGTGCATGCGGATTAGTTTAATCATTTACAGGCATTGTTTTACTGTAAAAAACAAGCATTGTGAATGTTTGAACTTAAACACTGTTGGAATGTTAAATATACACTCATTCAGAAAGAATTACAGGCAGGGGGGTGGAAGGGGAGGGGGGAAAACATGTAAAACAGCTAGTACAGTACACAATAATGTTTCTTTAAGTCGCCAAATTCTGACAAAAATATGGGCTGATTCATGTGTGTGTGTGTGTATGTGTGTGTGTATGTGTGTGTGTGTGTGTGTGGTGTGTGTGTGTGTGTGTGTGTGTGTGATGTGTGTGTTGAGTGTTGTTAGTGTATATAGTAATAAGAATGAAATTTTACATGTAGTAATTTAGTTTTGGTCGGCTAGCCTAGATGATTTGCAAGAAAAACCAACTTCTGAAAACCCACTACAATGGAGACTAAGTGTAACATGCTGAGCATTTCTGCGGTCACATCTGTCAGATAAGAATGATAGAAGGAGAAATTTATATTGTATGTTTTGTGGGGTTACCAATTCAGTTCATGAACATGTGTGGTATACCATGAGCAAATTTGTATATGCAGAATGCAATGTGACATGTCCATGCTCACTATTTGTATCTGTCTCTGGTACATACATACAAATACCACACACATGTACTACTACACACACACACACACACACACACACACACACACACACACACACACACACACACACACACACACACCACACACACACACTCGTGTGTGCAAATATTTCTATACAAACTCATCTTTACATAAAGGATTACATAACTACTGCAACTCGTGTATGGTGTGAGGTGATAGAAAATGAAAAATATTGTTTGCATGCTTGTATGTAGATGGTCAACTTGCATCTTAATCCAGAGGTAAACGGTGTTGTATAAATGTTTACTTTCATTGTTTCATTAGTTCCATTTATGATATGATTAAGTGCATATTTTTGTTGTTTGCGTGATTATTATTTGGCTTTGCATAATTATATCATCTGGCTTTGTCTTCTCTTCTCTTCTTCTTTGTAAAATCATCTAGTACTCTGAAGCTCATAACTTTATCTGGAAATTAATTCCATAATAATGTCTCACTTTGTCTGTGGGATTCTCAGTTTGATTGCTGAAATCTGTTGTGTGATATGATTTTTGTTTGTTTGTTGCTTTTAATAATTGAGGAGATAGTTTTTACATATTGGTAATTGGGGGTGGGGATGGTATATTGGAAGGGTGAGTTTTCATTTTTGCTACACACACACACACACACACACACACACATACACACACACATACACACACACACACACACCACACACACACACACCACACACACACACACACACACACACACACACACACACACAAGTACACACGCATACCCACATACACACACACACATACACACATTCACTCTCACATGCACTCTCACACACTCTCTCTCTCTCTCTCTCACAACACACACACACACACCACACACACACACACACACACACACACACACACACACACACACACACACACACACATTCATCCAGTCACAAACATAAAAGATGGATCCTGTTTTTGTGTAAAACACATATAAACACGCTCACACTTGCACTGTTCATGTATAAAGGACAGATTTTAAAGGACAGATTTTTTTCTTTTTAAAGTTTTAATGCACAACCCCTTTCCCATAGAGACAGCGATCTGATTCAAATTCTCCTTTGTTCTCTTCTTTTTCTTCAGTTCTCTGTTCTGTCTGCTTTTCCCCAATGTCGCCTTGGTGTCATTTGTTGCTTTCCACAGATACCCCTGCCTGTTAATCATAGGGACTACTTGATCTGCAAAACCTCTGTCTCCAGTGTTTTATGTGGAATGTGTCATACCTAGCATAGCATTAGTTAGAGGGCTTGCTCTTCCCAACAGTATTTTTCAATAGTCCTGCAATTGTCTTGACAGAGTAATTTTTTTCTGGTCATTAAAAAAAAAACACCTGACATTGATGGTACCCCTGTTTCAATGCTGACTGTCATTTCTGTCCTTTGTTTTTCTTTACATTGAAGATCATGGTGAATTTCATCAGAAAAGCAAGTCAGTTATACAAATACCAATCGAAATAGAGACACAATTTTGCATGTTTTATTATTTTGGCCTTTGTTTTTTTTGACAGGAAGTTCTCTTTCTAAAGCAAGTTACCAAGAAATGTTGAATAAGGAGCACATAAAAATATGAGAATTGTTCCAGTCTCTTACAGGACCCCCCATTTTACCACCCATCTCTAACTACCCCCCCTCCCCAACCCACTTGTTTCCTATTCTTATGTCCCTCATCTACCCCTCCTTCCCCCCTCCTTGGTGTCTTTTGCTTTTTTTCTTTCCTTTCTTTTTTTCTTCTTTTAATCAGTGTACATCTCAAATGGGAGCAGTAACTGTTTTTTCTCTTTGAGCAAAAGAAAGAAGTGAAAAAACTGATTTAGTGTGGCCTTTGGCAGAAAGCCGTCACTGGTTAGGAACAGTCACCTCAGACACAGAAATTACGACAGGAGTTTCCTTCCTTGAATGCCCATTATTGTTGTATTTCTCAGCACTTACCAAACTTCCTTCTCTCTCTTCTGTCTGTATGTCTGGCTGTTTTTCCCCCCCCCCCCCCCCCCCCCCCCCCCCCCCCCCCCCCCCCCCATCTTTCTTACCCTGCTCTCTCCCTCCCCCCCCCCCTTTCTGTTGCTCTGAGGCAAGATTTTAAGAAAGAATGGTTAAATGTTAATGTTCCTACCAGTCATTCAGCCATATACTGACATGGATTCAACTGTTTCAAATGAACAGTAAACAAGTGGGGTAGTCTTTGCTCCTATAAGGAAACCTAACACAAAGTAACTTTTATTCAAGACTGGCACAGCCTTTTAAACTTGAATAAAGTCAGACAAATACAAAGAAGATGTAAAAAACTGGGAAACATGAAATTAAGAAAATATGAAAACTCTTCACTGGCTGCATAAGGGAAGCATCGCAATCCCTTTTAAAGGCAGATATATTTGTATTGCCTGCTCCGAGGCCTTTCGTCCGCTGGGTCGGAAACTCATCAGGGAGACACGGCTGGCTGTATCTGCGCTCCTGGCGTCAAATAGAGACACACCACACAGTCCATAATACCGTGGTGTTCTCACCACCAAGGGTGCAAAAAAGAATCCAATAGCACCCCCGAAGCAGCCAGCGAAGAGTAGTAAAGGAAACCAAACGAAAGTGTGGGGAGGAAAAAAGTTGCTGAAAAACTACAGATATTATGCAAATAGTATAAAATGTAGGGGGCAATTTGCTCCCATAAGGAAACCTAACACAGAGTAACTTTATTCAAGACTGGCACAGCCTTTTAAACTTGAATAAAGTCAGACAAATACAAAGACGAACAATCTAATAGTGGGGGGAAAAACAAGCGCAGGCCAACAACTAAATTGTCTTCATAGTAATGACTTGGCAAAAACTTTGAACTTAAGGAGGGGGGGGGGGGGGGGGGGGGGGGGGCAGCAGGAGGTTGAAGATGTAAAAACTGGGAACATGAAATTAAGAAAATATGAAAACTCTTCACTGGCTGCATAAGGGAACCATCGCAATCCCTTTAAAGGCAGATATATTTGTATTGCCTGCTCCGAGGCCTTTCGTCCGCTGGGTCGGAAACTCATCAGGGAGACACGGCTGGCTGTATCTGCGCTCCTGGCGTCAAATAGAGACACACCACAGTCCATAATACCGTGGTGTTCTCACCACCAAGGGTGCAAAAAAGAATCCAATAGCACCCCCGAAGCAGCCAGCGAAGAGTAGTAAAGGAAACCAAACGAAAGTGTGGGGAGGAAAAAAAGTTGCTGAAAAAACTACAGATATTATGCAAATAGTATAAAATGTAGGGGGCAATCTTTGAGCCTATGCTTGAGGATCCACCCAAGGATGCAAGGGAGATCAAAAGACAAACACAAAGACAGACAGAAACAAATACAAATAACCTCGATTTAATCAAAACGAAATTGGAAATGAAATGAGGCAGGGAACAGTAAACAAAAAAGTAAACAAGTGGGGTAGTCTTTGCTCCCATAAGGAAACCTAACACAAAGTAACTTTTATTCAAGACTGGCACAGCCTTTTAAACTTGAATAAAGTCAGACAATACAAAGACGAACAATCTAATAGTGGGGGGAAAACAAGCGCAGGCCAACAACTAATTGTTTTCATAGTAATGACTTGGCAAAACTTTGAACTTAAGGAGGGTGGAGGGGGGGGGGGGCAGGGGGGGGGAGGAGTTGAAGATGTAAAAACTGGGAACATGAAATTAAGAAAAATATGAAAACTCTTCACTGGCTGCATAAGGGAAGCATCGCAATCCCTTTTAAAGGCAGATATATTTGTATTGCCTGCTCCGAGCCTTTCGTCCGCTGGGTCGGAAACTCATCAGGGAGACACGGCTGGCTGTATCTGCGCTCCTGGCGTCAAATAGAGACACACCACAGTCCATAATACCGTGGTGTTCTCACCACCAAGGGTGCAAAAAAAGAATCCAATAGCACCCCCGAAGCAGCCAGCGAAGAGTAGTAAAGGAAACCAAACGAAAGTGTGGGGAGGAAAAAAAAAAGTTGCTGAAAAAAAACTACAGATATTATGCAAATAGTATAAAATGTAGGGGCAATCTTTGAGCCTACGCTTGAGGATCCACCCAAGGATGCAAGGGAGATCAAAAAGACAAACACAAAGACAGACAGAAACAAAATACAAATAACCTCGATTTAATCAAAACGAAATTGGAAATGAAATGAGGCAGGGAACAGTAAACAATAAACAGTAAACAAGTGGGGGTAGTCTTTGCTCCCATAAGGAAACCTAACACAAAGTAACTTTTATTCAAGACTGGTACACAGCCTTTTAAACTTGAATAAAGTCAGACAAATACAAAGACGAACAATCTAATAGTGGGGGAAAACAAGCGCAGGCCAACAACTAAATTGTCTTCATAGTAATGACTTGGCAAAACTTTGAAACTTAAGGAGGGGGGGGGGGGGGGGGGGGCAGCAGGAGGTTGAAGATGTAAAAACTGGGAACATGAAATTAAGAAAATATGAAAACTCTTCACTGGCTGCATAAGGGAAGCATCGCAATCCCTTTTAAAGGCAGATATATTTGTATTGCCTGCTCCGAGGCCTTTCGTCCGCTGGGTCGGAAACTCATCAGGGAGACACGGCTGGCTGTATCTGCGCTCCTGGCGTCAAATAGAGACACACCACAGTCCATAATACCGTGGTGTTCTCACCACCAAGGGTGCAAAAAAGAATCCAATAGCACCCCCGAAGCAACCAGCGAAGAGTAGTAAAGGAAACCGAACGAAAGTGTGGGGAGGAAAAAAAATACAAATAAAGATTGCCTCCTACATTTTATACTATTTGCATAATATCTGTAGTTTTTTAGCAACTTTTTTCCTCCCCACACTTTCGTTTGGTTTCCTTTACTACTCTTCGCTGGTTGCTTCGGGGGTGCTATTGGATTCTTTTTTGCACCCTTGGTGGTGAGAACACCACGGTATTATGGACTGTGGTGTGTCTCTATTTGACGCCAGGAGCGCAGATATAGCCAGCCGTGTCTCCCTGATGAGTTTCCGACCCAGCGGACGAAAGGCCTTGGAGCAGGCAATACAATATATCTGCCTTTAAAAGGGATTGCGATGTTCCCTTATGCAGCCAGTGAAGAGTTTTTCATATTTTCTTAATTTCATGTTCCCAGTTTTTACATCTTCAACCTCCTGCCCCCCCCCCCCCCCCCCCCCCCCCCCCCCCCCCCCCCCCCCCCCCCCCCCCCCCCCCCCCCTCCTTAAGTTCAAAGTTTTGCCAAGTCATTACTATGAAGACAAGTTAGTTGTTGGCCTGCGCTTGTTTCCCCCCACTATTAGATTGTTCGTCTTTGTATTTGTCTGACTTTATTCAAGTTTAAAAGGCTGTACCAGTCTTGAATAAAAAGTTGAGCATCAGTTAATTGTAGGGATAATATTATTTCCAGAGTCACTTTTCTATCCATTTGTTTCAAGTGAGTTATTTCATGAGAGAGAGAGAGAGAGAGAGTGTGTATGTTTTCATGCATGCATGTGTGTGTGTGTGTGTGTATGTATGTGTGTGTGTGTGTTTGTGTGTGATAGAGCATGTATGTCTATGTGTATGTGCATAGATGTGGGAGTGGGAGTTGTATGCGTGTGAGTGTGAGTATGTGCGTGTAAGCATAAATGTGTGTGTGTGTGCATGTGTGTGTGTGTGTGTGTGTGTGTGATGTATGTGTGTGTGTGTGTGAGAGAGAGAGAGAGAGAGAGACGGAGAGAGAGAGACAGAGACAGACAGACAGAGAGAAAGGGGGGAGAGAGAGTGAGAGATGAACTGCAACATAAATTCTACCTTGTTTTTCCTTTGCTTGCATGCAGTCTGTGGAACTGAATGAGGTAAACATGCATGTTGTCTCAGATTTGAATTCACTTTCATTGGTGGATTGATTACAGCAAACTGTTAAAGATGCTGAACTAGCTGGGAGGGAATACCAGTAGGCCTTTTGCTGTTGTTTTTCCTCTCATCTTCTTTGCCACTTCCAAAGGCAAGACTTTCATGCTGCTAATTGTATTTCCCCATTTGCTGCCAGAGCCAAATTTTGTATAGCTTCATTGCACCGGCATCTCATAGGGAGCGGGTTGGAAGTTGGGGGTGTGGGGGTGGGGGTGGAGGATGTTGCAGAAAAAAAAACCTAATCTTAAAGGGAAAGAATCTTTGTTGAAAGGTAGATCTAGTGTAGGCAAGTTCCAGAGTAAAGCTGGTCTCTAAAGGGAGATAGTATTTGTTGGAAGGAAAAAAAAACCAGAGTGGACAAAAATATTCAAAGAGAGACTTGTTTTCAAAGGGAGGGAACCTTTGTTTAAAGGGAAGCCTAGCACAGAGAGAGAGAGAGAGAGAGAGAGAGAGAGAGAGAGAGATGGATGTTCAAGAAGAAAATTCTTTAAAGGGAAATAATCTTTGTTGGAAACCAAGGTCCCAACTCAATCTTTTTATCAAGAAGTTTCTGTGCATTATTGTTGTTGGTATTCTTTTACCATTTTTACTGTGCACTGTTAATCTCTTTACATGGAGAAGTAATGACTTCTTTTTCTTTAGCTTTTTTTTTTTTTTTGTTTTTATTAGGGAAAAATAAACAGGAAAATTAGGGGCAATAACATAACGTTAACTCTGGCAGGTCAGGACTCCTTACAATTTTTTGTTTGTTTACAGTTTCTGATTGTTTGATGTAGCCATTGTCTGTTTGTTTTCCTTGTTCATTTCTTTTTACTGATTGTTTGATGTAGCCATTGTCTGTTTTCCTTGTTCATTTCTTTTTAAACGATGACAGCTTTTCTGTCTGCATCTCTGTCTGCTGTCTCGTTTTTAATCATGGCATTATCATCAGGTTCATATCATGTTTGCACCTTTTTTTCTTTCTTTGTTAAATTTTGTGTCGTCTCTCTCTTTGTTATCTGTCTGCCTCCTCTCTCTCTCTCTCTTTCTCTTTCTCTGTCAGTCTGTCTGTCTGTCTGTCTGTCTCTCTCTCTCTCTCTCTCTCTCTCTCTCTCTCTCTCTCTCTCTCTCTCTCTCTCTCTCTCTCTGTCCATTTTCTTCTTCTTGCAGTTTTCAGTTTACTTACTGTGAAGTAATTCACCTGAAATTTTATGTGTAGTACTTCTTCCAGTTTTCTTCACCAATGTTGACTCATTCAATTTTTCTTTTAATCATTCTGTAAGAGCAGGCATGACTTTGTCCCTTTGTATGATGTTGCGCCCAAATGGCAAGTAGCTGGAAAGGGTGGGTCAGATGCTAATCATGGCAAGCAGATTTTATCAGATTTGTTGTCTGTGTTGGGAAAAAAATAATGGCCGAGAGGATAAGAAGACAGACGGCAAGATATCAGAGAGACAAACAGACAGAATTTTAGCTAGGAGAAGCTGAATGGTGATTAGGTAGCTTCCTCTAAGGAGCCTAGACCTGAACAACCAACCCTCAAGAAATTGCTTGAAAACAAGAACGACAACAGCAATAGCAACACTAACTGAATACCTGCTCAGGATGTGTGCAGCATGATGTGGTCGAACAAGCTCACTGCTCAGGGAGTTAACAAAGATACCTCTGACTGCTTGATTTTATTCTGTCTTTCTGGTCAACCATGCCTGAATTTAGGTTAGAGAGCACAATACAGTCAGATCAAAGAGAGAAAAGTAGATTTGAGGTAGCATGGAAGGTTAGTGTGAAACGTAAATAACCGAACTGTCATAAAGACGCAAACTGTACAGACTCCATCCCATATCCCACATGCGTGTGTGCGTTGCTATGGAGTTTAGGAAATTGTTTCCTTTCTTGATTCAGGTCTTCTTTTGTTTTCATGCATGATTTTTGCGTGGTGGTCTGTGCAGGCCACAGCCATGCTGGCCCAGAACATCCGGGAGAAGGTGGAGTCCATCTCTCTGTGGCAGGACGTCACCAGCCAGACCATCCGTGAACTCAACCAGGCCATACAGCAGATGCCCAACGACGTGAGTCTTGTCCTTGGTAGCTACAAAAATCACAAATAGAGTCATGAAAAGGGAAACAAACAAGCACACAAACGAAAAACCACACTCTTGTGAAGAATGCTAGCAAGTAAAGAAAGCTAGCAAAAGTAGGGGAAATAAATCTCAAAAGAAGTCATACCATAGAAGCCAAGCTTTTCACTTGTACTGAAAGGGTGCTGTTATGGGAAAAAATGTATACAACTAGTCACATTCAGCAAATTCATCCATTCAGCAAATTCATCCAGTTTCAACAGCATCGAAAACAAATTGGGCTTAAAAAAATGTTGCCAGTAGTAGATACCTCAAGTAAACTTCTTGCAGTTCTCTCTCTTATTCTGTCTGTCCCACTACTTTCACTACTTGAACATTGTTTATATCACTTTATGACCCATTCTCAAAGAAAAGAAGCATGCATTCTTTTCCATCATAGTTCCTTGATTTTCTCAGCCTTTTTAGGATGGAACAACAAGTTCAGGTGCGTGTACAGTCAAAGATGGCAAATTTAGTTGATAATAAACAAGTCTTTCTTGTTGTTTCCCCTTTAAAAAAAATGCAGCTTGGACAGTTTTTGAAACGCTAATTCTGATGAATGACATTTTAAAACGTGGACATTGCAAACAGCACGCAGGAAAAACATTTTAAAAAGCTAGTATATCATGTTTAGAAACAAATTTTTTTTCCCCCGCCACACTGTTGAGGTATTCTGTTACCACAACGCTTTGTTGTTGCAGATTTATGTGATTGAAGAAAAACAGAAACTGCTGAAATCAGAAATGGAGTCCAGGGTGACAACAGAGGCAGAAAGCAGGCAAGTGATTTAGCATCGATCAGATTATTCAGTGTGAGTGACAAACTTTTAAGTGTGTCAGTTGTAAGTGTTGGAAAAGTTTCCTATTCTTGTGAAATGGCACATGAAAGTAATATCAAGCTATACGTATAGTTTGTTTTTTGTTCTGTTTTTTTTTTTTTTGGACCAGTGGATCTAGAAATTTCCTGCAGTCTCATGATGGTCTTGCTGTTGTATTGTGTTCAGCTATAACATGCCAGAAAGTAAGGTCAATCTGTCAACATCAGAATCTTAGTTTGCTTGTGCAATTTTATTGTATTTCAGTCATAAGATGCCAGAAAGAAGTTAGATTCATTTGTCTGTCAACAACAGAACCTGATTATACTCTTGAAATGTTTTGCATTCAGCCATAACTTACCCTGCTGTGGTTTTCTCTCTGTCAACAACAGAATCCGAGATGTGGAAAACCTGAAACAAGAAATGGCATTGCTGACTCAGCGGAAACAGCCTGACACTGCTTCAAAGCAAGAACTACAAGAGGTGAGAAGGGAGAGGGAGCAACATACACAAGTTGTGTGAGTGCAGCTGATTATACGTGCATAAAATAATGGTGTATATGTGTATATCCTTCAGAAAGCAGCATGGAGAGAGAGTGACAGATTCTGAAATCAGTGATTTTATGCCTGAGGATGCTGTTATGAAGATGTACAGTGAAGGAAACATGGAGAGAAGTAGTTACTCATGTATGTGTACATATGCGTGACCTGTGTATAAACTGGCAGGTGAATCTGTGATTTTGTGTTTAGGCGTACTAGTTCAGTTATCAACATTTAGATTTGATGCTAACATCCAGCTATGGTGATATGTCAGATGTTGATCACCATCCCAGGAAAACTGGGAAAGCAGGCCTGTCTTAAACTATTTTACACCACCAGAAGACAGCATGTTATGATCCACAGGAAGATGAGCTGTTTTTTGTGTTGGACACCTGCATGATTCAAAGTCACTACATTTAACTGTGATCTCAGTGCTCTTAGCAACTAAGCAAATCAGGCAAGAGCAGCTGTGCATATTTTTTTTTCGCCATGTGTCTGTGTATGAGGTTTGTCATCATCTTTGTGTTTTAGGTACAGACACACATGCACCATCACATTTGAATCTTAATGCAGACTTTTTTTCACACAACCTTCTGCTCATGGACGGGTGACATAGAGTGGACTAAGAATGGATGGGGTCTGTGTGTGTGTGCTCAGGTTCAGGCCACAGTGCGAAGACTGGCCGAGTCTGTACAGACCGTGAAGACTGTCCTGGGTATGAAGATCCAGTCGGAACAAAAACTGGTGAGCTGGCCGTCTCATGTTCATTTATTTTCTTGTTTTGCACGTATACAATTTTTTTTTCTTGTTTGTTTTGTTTATTTGATTATTTTGCAGAACATGGAGGAAGAAACATGACATAGGTTGACATTACAGTGATGTGCTTGTCACTGATGATAGGAACAAAGGCAGACATGGTTCTCTGTGGGATCTGGTTAACATGGCAGGACAATACTTTTCACCTTTACCATCATGCTGGATTCAAGGCCTTATCTCAGGTCAATCTCTGGTCAGTGGTTTGCATTGGCTGGCCATGTTGCTTCACCCTACACAATGAGCCAGTTACATCATGGCACCCAGCTCAGTTTGTTTTGTGTTGTGTGAAAAGGAAGAAAATTTGAAACTCTGTACAAGGGTATATAAAGCATATTTCCCCTGCACCACACAACCACTGTGATCATTGCCATTTTAACCAGATCCTGCCATGTTAACCAGATCCTCTTTTCTGTGCATCTCATCTGCAGTGTCTTCTCAGTGGAATTACATCCACACCACTCTGTCTGGCCTCCAGACATACACCCCAAATCTGGTCTGATTCTGTGAAACACCAGCACCAGTGGTCCACAGGGACTTACAGGGAGCAACTCACCGGAGAGACGCCGCACTGGCGTTGAGCATTTAGGTGGTTTTTGAGTAGTGCATTTTCTGATTCAACATGTGCATGACACCACCTGCCAAGCCCATACTGCAACAATAATTGCATGGTCAGTGCCATTGTGAATTAATATCACCCCCCACCCCACCCTCTCCTTCTGGAGGGAGACTGTTACCACGCCTGTCTGATGTTGATTGACACAAATAATTGGTCTGATCCTTGCTTTTTCTGTAGGAGACGTTTGTTTACTCTGAATTGCTTTTAGTGGTCTGAGTGTGTGTCTGTCTGTATGTGTATACACTGTTGTAACAGGTTGTATACAAAAGCATGTAGATCTTGGCTGTTTGGATGTTTTTGACATTTGTCACACAACACAGTGATTACATGTAGGGATTTGTACACTGGAAAAGGAAGTCCAGTGTATGTCTGGTTAATTTTCTTCTTATTTAAGGCTCCATTTGTCAATGTTTATTTTACAATATATTTCACATGATCATTTCTTTTACACCATTGAATTGGGCTTCATTTAAAATTCAGAACAGTGTTTTCCACTTCATTTGTTAAAGTGAATAACCAGTCTGAGTTCAATTGAAATGAAAAAAAAAAGGAATTTTTGAATTGTCTCTTTTTTGGTTGTTACCTTACACAAAAACTTGAAAGATAGGTTTCCAGTTGTTTGAAAGCTATACGCAAAAGTCCAGAATATCATTCCGTGTATGTTAGATCAACATTGTAACACAGCTGGTCAGAGTCTGCATCTTTTGACTGATATGTCAGCAGAACTAATTGAAATGTGAAAATGAAAACACATGCAACTTATACAGAGTTTCAGTGGACATATAACATTTTGGTCAGAAAGCATCTCATTAAAAAAAAAAATTTTGCCACCCCATTTTGAGGGGCAAAACCATAGTAAACTGGTTTGAATAACATCCTGTTTCAATGGTTCCTTTACTTTATTATTTCACTTTGGAAATGTTTGCCTTTCTTCTTATCTTCTGTCTGTCTTTCTCTCTCTTACTTTCTCGTGGTTGTTGTCTGTATTCTTTGTTCATCATTAAATGTCTTTTTTTGTTGCTTTTTTACGTATAGAATGCACTGGTCAGTGAACCAGGGAAGGCTAGAAATACTATCAGACATTCACTCATTGTTTCCAGAGAATTTCAGGCATTGAAGACCTCCAGACACAGATCAACAGTCTCAAAGCACAGATGGGTATGCACCCCACCATGGGTTCTGTCCCTTTGTACATGCGCACAGATGCTGATGCGGCTTTTGATATGGACAGCTTTCTGCAGCGCAATGAAGCAGAAGGCATTCCGTTCCGAACATCTGGTCATGGCAGAACCAACATGACGCCAGACAAACCAGAAGCAGCTCCACAGCCAACAGTAGGGTCAAGACACGGCACTCTGAATCAGATCAACCCGCAGTCCCCACACAGGAATGGCCATCAGGTGTACAGCCCTCGTCGCCAGACTCCGGAAAGCAGGATGCTTCTTGCGACCAGTATGAAGTCTCCTACCCCAGCTGCTCAGATCGAGGTGCCTCTCACTACAGAGCCTGTGTATTCCCAACAGCCAGCTTCGAAACCCACTACCCCTCAGGCTGATCCCACTGTCCAGCACATGGATCCTTACCATGCCAAAGAAGTATCTTCTCATCCTCCATCTCCACAGCCGAAGAAGGACACCTCTGTCCTGAAAGCTGAAAACACCCACAGATCATCCTGATCCCTACCATGCCAAACCACAGACATCAAAGCCTTCCACCCCTCAGGACACTAAAATCCGACTGAACGAGACCCCCCCACCCAAGCAACCTTCAAATCAGCAAGCCAGCAATGAACCAGAAAAACCAGTGGAAGAAAGCAACCCTGAGTCTGTTAGGGAGAACAAAAATGAACTCCCCACAAACTCCGAAAACTGTCCGAACTGACAGGACTGGGCCAAAACTGTTTTATGAACGAAGATGACCTCTACACAGACGAGGACGACTGGGGCTTTTCAGAATATGGAGAGGGTGACACAGCACGAGACCCCAGGCTGAGAAAGAAGCAGCGCAGAAAAGATCCAAGTATGAAAGTGCCAGCACGGCTCGCACAAATGACGGCAAAGGTCAGGGAGGTGATGCTGCTACCGATCAAGACATTCTGGCCAACATATAATCATCTCTGTTGTGTACAGATGTATGTGGTCTGATGGTGTCAGCTTGAACCACTGCTGTGCATCTGACTAACCTGGCATTCTGTTAATATCACTGTACACGTGTGGTTTGACTTAATGAGATGTTTCTCTGTAATCTCACAGACTGGGGCATTGAACTGATTAATCATCACTTTGTGGCCGTAACTTGTTTCCTTTTTCAAGATTTGATATACTATTAAAATCACTAGACTGAGGTCTGTTGGAGTTCATGTGTGTGTGTGTGTGTACACATAAAACAACATTTGAGGTATTTGTTTATTACTTTAATGTTTATTGGCTCACAAAGTCTTACCCATATTAACATGCTCTTTCTCTGTTTCTCATTTCTCAATTCCCTTGTTCTCTCTCTCTCTTTCTTTACCCATCTGCACTAGTTTATTTGATTTTTAAATCATCTCTTCTATGCAGGTAGTAGAATAGGACATTAGGACATATTTTCCTTTTCTGACAAGTATCATTTATATTTTTTCGTAAAAGAATTTATTTGTTAATGGATATACTTTGATTTACTCA
>JADBJO010002317.1:57500-75000 GCA_016801955.1 Conus betulinus
TTGAAAATTGTTGATAACTTAGTAGATTAAATCCATATTTCAGAACTCTTGTTTCCAAATGCAATATTTCCGCACATGTCTAAAGTATTGCATTATGATACTACTCTATGTCAGTTGATTGATGTGTTTCCGTAGCTGTGGAAGTAGCAGTGTGAGTGTTGTAGCTGCGTGAGTAGAGCGTGTTTCTGCCCCTCTCTTTTTTTTCCCTAGATGGTTAACCTGGAAATCCCGCATCATGTACCTCAAGTGGCAAAAATCCTCCCGCCAACCCAGAGATCCTGAGCCCCCAAGACCCAGCCACAGACAAGCAGAAGACAGCACACAATCTGACCCCCAACCTCTGTCTGGTCAAGATGAACCCCGACCTCGCTCTGGTCAAATTGATCCTCAACACCCCCCTGGTCAAGATGACATACCCCAGACTGGCAACAATGAGGACAAGGCAGCAGCAAACTCCGCTGGTGGTAGTGATGTTGGTGGTAACAACAGGGGGTGGTGGTGGTGGAACAGAGGATGGTCCCGCATGGTAGATAATCTGTTCTGATGTAGCCAATCAGATTCTTCCATTATCTTTTTTTTTTAAGTAGCCGTTCAGAATCTTCCATTTCTGTCCTTTTCCTTTCTTTGTGTTCACTCTAGACGAAGTCTTTCCATATTTTGAAAATTTGTCTTGTCTTTTCATCTGTTTTGTCAACGATAGTACTTTTGATTATCCTCTAAAATGCTTCTTTTTATGCTAATGATCTCAGCAGAGCTTTTAAAAAAGAATTAACTGCAAAGAAAAGGGGGATACCTGCATAATACTGAAATATTGTAGAACTTTTGTACAGTGACTTCCTGTTTATGACAACCTAAAATTCTATGACAGATCATTTTCTCTTATTCTGTGATACTAACTTCAGACTCTGTAGAAGGACTCCTTTCTCTTGGGACTTCAGCTGACCTTTCCATAGTCTGTAAAAAATTTTTGAGAGTGTGCTGAATTGTTGAACAAACATTGTCATTATCAGCCTCTTGACAATGCAATCATTGAACCTCCTCCATCCCCCTCCTTCTCCTTCTTGCTTCTTTTATTTAACAACAGTCACTTGCCTGTATTTGTTTCCTTGCCTGTATTTGTTTTCCTCTTGATCCTAGTGTAATGAACCTGGGGACACGTAAGATACCTTTCTTTTATTGTTATGAACTTTACATTTTCTTTGGATTCAGCCACCTTGGAGTCTTAAAGCTTGTCATCCTTATAGACGGCTGTGTATTTCCTTATACTCCACCACAAAGTCCTAGAATCCTAACATACGTAAAAACTTGAAACCATCATTTCCTTGAACATGGATAGCCAGAAATCTGCACTTGGATGATTCAAATTAACAACCAGTAATGGTTGAATGACCCATAAGAGACATATGGGCAGCCAGAATCAATGTAGGTCGATTCTGTGAAATGCATTGTCTCCTGAAGCTTGAGATGTTGGCACAAGATTCCAACTTTTGATTTGAAATATTCATATAAGATTTTTTTTTTTTTTTACCTTACAAATGGAATATTTCAGTATACAAACAGTGATATGGCCATATAGGCCTCAAATAATGATTTTCCTGTACAGGTGTAGAGACAAATTGTGTTGGTTGACACAAATGTTTTTTACCCTAGTGAAGGGTTTGAACAGGAATGTGATGGTTTTTCTTCCATGTATAGAAATGACTGTCTCATTGTGATAAGTTCAAAGCAGTTTTCATGTGTGTTGTGAACTGCTGGTTAGTCTACCTCTGTATAATTACCACACTCTACTATGACTGAATTTTCATGATATTTTCAGTGTTAGTGAAAAGCAGTGCCACAATTTTTTACACTCAGAAATATCTGTTGCTTTAAGTGTTTCCATTTGTTAATTGTCCTGTTACAGAGTTGGTATCTTCTTTCCCTCAGAAAAAACGTTTGAACATTGAAAAAAAAAAAAAAAAAGATCATTTAAAAGAAAAAAAATGAAGCCAAAGGAATGCATATCATGTCATTGAAGTGTTCTGTTTTATGTTCATAATTAGTCTTAACAAGAATAGTGATGATTGTTATTATAGTTATTTTTGAATGGTTCTTTGCATACTTCCAGTTTTTACAATGTTTATGTCTGCAATTTCTTTGACAATGGTGGTTGCAAAATTACAAGATGAATTTTATTTATGCCAGCTTGAACATAAAGAAAACAACTATTTATTTTGTTCACAATGCAGAGAAAACGCTATCCCAAAATAGCATTCATGTATGAATGTAATGGACCACTCATTAACCTAAAATATTCCACTATTCCATGGATATTGTAAACAGTTATATAGTTTCTCCTGTGCACAAATAATCATTTGTGTTTGTGTGGGCGCATACACACACACACACACACACACACACACACACACACACACGTTCACCGCAAAATACATGTAAAATAAAACCAGTATGAATGAAATGCTCAAATGTTGTAACATTATCAAAACAGGATTTTATCAAATAAATTACGTAAAATATATATTTTTTGATGTTCTTGTTCTTCCAGGTTAAAAAATTACAACACTGTCCTTATCTGAGAGATATTCTCACACGTGTATGTGAATTAAATGTTGCTGTTGTTGTCGTTGTAATTGTTTCATCTGTTCCCAACTGTCAATTCGCTGAGTGCTGTGATGCTGACTTTTACCGTTCACTTCCATTTCTTCTTCCAGTTGTTTTAATTTTATTGTCCAGTTTCAATGATTTGTAATCGCTTTGTTGTCCCAGGTGCTTTGATGATCATTTGCTTCCTTTTTCTTTTGTTTCTATGCCAAGTCAACTTTGAATACTGTCCTTTAGTGTTTGTTGTTCTTTTTGTTGTCAAGTCATTGTAATGTCGCCTTTCATATTTTTGTTTCTGTGGTCAGTCAGCGGTTTGCCATTGTTTTCGTTATTCTGTCCGCTGTAATCTGTCATTTACTGAGGCTTTGTTTGTGTGTTTTTTTTTCTTTCCATTTCCAGCTATAACTGTTCAGTCTGTTTAATTCTGTTTCATGTTTTCCTTTTCTGGTCAGCCGTAATGCGGAGTTTTCTTTGTTTGCGTTTTTCATTTCTGTGTTTTCCTTTAAACATGGCATAGTTCTTTGCTGCCACACACTAATAACTAATACTATGATTTTTGAGATTGAGAACTTCATTTCTTCTTTTGTAATTTGTGTGTTTTATGCTTTACATGTTTAGTTATTGTGTTGTGCGTTTGTGTGTCAGAGTGGTTATTATTTTTTCTTTTGTCTCATATGCTCCGCTAGAGGCATTAATCCACACTGATTAGCATCATTTTTTTTCAGCTAGATCTGTTGTGTCTGTTTCTTTTTCTCAGAACGTGACAGGTTTTCCTCCCATTATGCTGGAACAGAGCTAAGAGAGCCCTGTTTGGTCGGATAGGCCATAATCACATTGAAACTGAAAGTCTGAGGGTATGGGATGAAGGAGGGGCTGGTCGGAAGGCAGAGAAGAGAAGGGAGGGGGCATGTGGTATGTGATCTTGGTTAGGCTCATCGTGCTTTAACTTGTAGGAGTCGTAAACGAGCAAGTAGGATAACTTGCTACCATCACGAAATAAAACAAGAGTTGGGTCTGTCAGACAAGGTTGCTGTTGACTCTTTATCACATCGTTAGACATGATCAGAAACTTTTTTTTTTTTAAAGAAATATATGATTAAAATCTTCCAGTATGTCCCAAAAATGATTTGTGGATGACTACAAAGTTATCTTTTTTTTTTTCAAACTGAAATGCCAAATAGAATCAAATATTCTACACAGACAGTGGGCCCATCTGTTGAATATGTCTGTCTGTCCCTGTCAGTCTGTCTGTCTGTCTGTCTGTCTCTCTCTCTCCCTCTCTCTCCCCCCCCCCCCCCCCCCCCCCCCCCCCCCCCCCCCCCCCCCCTCCTCTCTGTCTCTTTTCAGTCTTATCCCCGGTTTTTGTTTTATATAAATGCCAAAAAGAATCAGCTAAGGGTCCATATTCCACATGGTCGGTGAGTCAGAAGTCTGTGGGTCTGTCTATCCATCTATATAATCTCTGTCACACACACTCTCTCTCTCTCTCTCTCTGTGTATGTCTGTCTGTCTCTCTCTCCGTCTGTCTGTCTGTCTGTCTGTCTGTCTCTCTTTCTCTGTTTCCATCCCTCTTCTCTCTCTCTCTGTATGTCTGTCTGTCTCTCTCTCTCCGTCTGCCTGTCTGTCTGTCTCTCTCTTTCTCTGTCTCCCTGTCTCTCTCTCTATCTCTGCTGTTAAGTGATCTATTGGCTTTAATGTACTAACTGTCTTACTTACAGGTTGTATTCAATGTATGAAATCAGCATAACGTCAGTAGACGTGTGTTGTAATCACGCTATGTCTTGTCAACCAGCACAACTCACCTGTACTGATGTCAGTCTGTGAGCATGTCCCGGGGAACTAAAAGTGTTGAATTAATCTGTCACTTCACAATCAGCTTGTGTTTGAGCAGGTGTTCTCCTCGTTAATGAACCTTTCATCGCCATTATTTCAACACAATAGAATGAAAATGGATTTAAGATTTCTTAATAGTTGTCAGATGACTTTTTTTTTTTTTTTTTTTTTTAACAGATTTGTTTATGCAAGCGTTACTTTGTAGTACTTCTTCGTTGTTATTGTTTTTGTTAGTAATGGCACAGATTGTTTATTTGACTTGTCTTTTTGTGCTTGTGTGTGTGTGTGTCTTTGTGTGTATACGTCTGTATCTGAGAGTGTAGTTGTGAAATAGGTTTCACAAAGTGTATTCATAAATCTGATCATCTAAACACACACACACACACACACACACACACACACACACACACACACACATACACACACATGCATGCGCGCGCGCACACACACACACAACACACACACGCGTGCGCGTCCTTGCACGCACACACGTACGCACACACAAACACAAACGCACGCAAACACACAGGCATGCATGTACACATGCGTACACACTCTGCACATTCTCTGACAGTTATAGTGACCGAGTGAGTAATGAGCAAACGACATGAATATATTTTGTTTGCAAAATAATGGACAACTCGGGCTAAAAATGCTTTTAGTCATATCTACTGTTGTTACTGAATATGCTCTCTCTCTCTGTCTTTCTGTCTGTCTGTCTGTCTGTCTGTCTGTCTCTCCATATTTCTTCCGTGACTCTCACATCTGTCTCACTCTATGAATGAACTAACATTTTCAGAACATTATGCTTCAGAATTTTCACTGGCCATATTACCTGTGATAATAAAAATTATTATTCCAGATATGACATCGAAATAAATATTTTGTAAACTCACAAGAATTTGATGTTTTGGGCCGTTAGTGTTTTTTTTTTTTTTTTTTTTTTTTTTTTTTTTTTTTTTTTGCTGTCCCAACCTCTGCACCACCTCAGAGGCAGTGCACCCACGCCGCTCATTCCGACACCCTGTCCACAGCCACGGCCCGGTCGCCCCGCCGCAGCCCCGGCACCGGCAATCCACAGGCAGCGGTCAATCTCAAGTCGTCAAGAGGCAACCCACCGGAGGAGACACTGCACTGCTGCCGAGTCACTTCAGTGGTGTTCAGTGGCGCCTGTTCTGATCTAACATACGCAGGACACCACCTACTAAGCCCCCTACTGACGACAATAATTGCCTAGTCGAGGAGCCGGCGTGAGTGAGCTCTCCCTCCGGAGGGCGCCACCACGTCCGTACAACGACAGCCCCCATGGACCCGCCGATACCGGTGACCCCGACGGAAACAAACCAAGGCCACAGACGGGGAGAGGACATCGGAACTGAGGTCACCATGAGAGCAGGGCATGAAGGGCCACAGAATTTGAGACTTTTTTTTTTTTTTATGCTGATCGATGAGAATGAGGATGATTATGATGATGCTACGGATTTCCATTTCGGTCTGAGACTACATGACAGGGCTGTACTCTACGCTTCCTTTCATAATATATCCCGGCGTCAACCAGGCCCGAGAGATACAGACACCTGAAAAACTCGACTGTGTGGTCCCAGTCTTCCCAACTGAGTCCGCAGCAAACTCAACTCTGGGTAGGAGCCGGTCGGGGCAGAAAAACCCACATGACTTCTGATGGGATTCGAACCCACGACCTCCCAGCCGGGAGTCCGCGACGCTAACCACTTCGCCACGGCGGCTCCGTTAATGTGAAAATGGTGTGTGGTTGATAATCTCTGTCTGTCTGTCTGTCTGTCTGTCTGTCTTGTCTGTCTGTCTCTCTCTCTCTCTCTTTACACGCATTCACCAGTGGGATGTATGTATTTACGCAACGCAGCCCATGCGCACACACGCTATGTGAGAAACTAACTAAACTGTCCACTAACTGATGACTGAAACCAGTATATCATAAGATTAACCTGGTGTACACACACACGCACACACACACACACACACACACACACACACACACACACACACACACACGTCCGCATGCAAACATGTACACTCACGTTCTCAGTTATAGAGGAAATATGCCTCAAGTCATGTACACAAGATTTCTCAATATCCAACATATAGAGAGCTGATGTGAATTCATAGGAACTTCTCGCCTGAAATACCATTCTTCCCTGCAAAAGAAACTTGAATGGCAAAGAAGGATCACTCTGGTGAATCGGTGTGAGTGGTGCGGTTTGGAAATTGAACACCCGAACTATCGCGCCCTACATAGTATAAACCAGTAACTAAGAACAGTCAAGGCAGTAAGCAGTATGGTTATGCATCACAGAAGTTAAAACAAACAAACAAACAGAAAGAAAAGCAAAAAAAAACAAAACAAAACAAAACCAAAAAAACAAAAGCACACAAACAAAACAAAAAAAAAAAAAAAAAAAAAAAACGCTATAATAGGACTTGCTCTATCTCCGTACACATTGAACCCAGCCAGACGAACCACTTTCACAAAGCAGTTTCAAAATGTGCAGATGTGGATAATACTAGCATATACGTGAAGTCAGGGCGCACGACGCCTGAAGGGATGCAACAGTGTCTTTTCCATCTTTTCAACATTAAGTTGGACTCGGTAAGTTGGACTTTCCTCATCCTTTATCAATATAAATCACCTAAGCTAATAGGCAAGTTGCACAACTATGGGCCTATTACATAATATTCCACGTAAAGTAATACGGGAACTGGGACTACTATGCGGGACGTATCGACCTACATTGAACATCAAACGCATGGACAAACTGGACCACTATGGACCTGTTAAACTGTGTCCATCACACGCTAATAGGCCGAATGGACCACTGTGGGCTTGTTATGCTGTGTTTTACCATAAGCTGAAAGAAAAGTTGAACCAAAATGCATCTGATATACACCAATAGTCAAGTTGACGCACTGTGGACTTGTTCCACACTTCAGGGTCAGATCGTCCAGAAGAGAAATTGACACAGAAGGGAAGGGATGAGGGTGGAGCGTCGATTACCATGTTCTTAAGTGTATCCAAACCACAACCAGACGGCCATGTAGGCCTACTGACTGAGATTAGCTGACGACAGAAGGAGTGGGATGGGAGAGTCTTATCTCCACACCACCAATAACCGACCACCGCACCACATTACCACACCCCAGTCCCTACCATTCCCTCCCCTCCCTTCCCTCCCCTTCCTTACACACAAACACATACACACCGGCACAGACACACACACACACACACACACACACACACACACACACACACACACACACACACACACACACACACACACACACACACACACACACACACACACACACACACACACACACACACACACACACACACACACACACACACACACACAGAGTAAACAGATTTGGACAGGAGTGGGGTGGGCAGGGGGGGGGGGGGGGGGGTTACTGACTTCGCTCAGTCATCCTTAGAAATGACAGAGCTACATAAGCCAGTTTAGACGCCAGCGCGGTGACATTGTTGTTACAAGGAGATTTTTAGAGCGTTTTAATTGCTTTTAGGTCACAGGGCCAGGATGGGAGATGTGTGGGAGAGAGTGATCTTCAGCCCCTCACTATCCTCTATCCTCTCAATCAACCTTCCTCCACTCTCCCTCTTTCTCCTAATCCACCCCGAATCTAGATGTCAAATTTCCTGACCAAGAGGAATATGAGAGCTGCTCCGGAAGAGGGGAAGAAAGCATCTAGTGACATGTCGGTTGAAGATGACGTCATCAGGGCACTGTGGAGTCAGGACCACTGCTTTTCCTGTGTCATACGAACGATCTACCAAACAGGACAGTCAAAGGTATGATTCTTTGCAGACAATTGCCTGTTGTACGCAGAGATCGACCACATCTTTCAGGATCACCTCAGTCTGCTGACCAATTTCAACCAGCTGGATGAGTGGTCAGGGGAGAAGTGAGTGAAACTAGACCCACATACACCCATTCCATGTTCTACAATGGAACAGCACATACCTCAGTCACGCCTACGACGCAGAATCCCGGTATCTTAGAAATGGCCAGCCACAGAGTTCTCAGCGCTGATGCCTTCCCTTCAAGTTGTTGCTCTTGTAAGGTCCAACCTTGAATAGCCATGGAGTGGTTTTATTCATGCTCTGAAGAAGTCGAAATAAGCTGATCTAAATACATCATCAACACTGAAGCTGGAATACCTCCAGCTGCCTCCGCTGGAGAATGTATAGTGCGCGGTTCATTCAGATGAGTTTTGCATCAGTCGTCAAGATGCCGGAACATCTCCTGCTGCTTCTGCCAGCAGTAATGTATGTCACTCTTCAAAGCCACTCTTTCTAATAAACATTAGATAACTGCTATCGTTTGATGGTTGATGTTATTTTTCTTAATTAATCTATAAATTTAATTACGTTCCACATCTTCCCAGACACATACAAAACCTAAACTGGCTCCTCTGGACATGCCTTACGTTCGTTCGGACACCTCTGAAACAGAATTTAATTACCACGTCTCAAGGCTGTTATGAGTTGCATCCTGCTTTTTCTTCTTTGCCTTAACTAGGCTGACCCTGGAGAAAGGTCCAGTGACGGTGAGGGAAAGACCCACTGACCACAGGGAAAGTCCTGTTGACAGTGGGAAAGACTACAACTTTGGATTCTCTCTTGAGGGCACATAAGACCGTATGGCGAAAGCTTGGCTGTGTCTGGAGTGGCACTGTCTTCATCTGTCTGTGGGCAGGGGTGGTTGGGTCTGTGGGGTGTGCTCGACAGCTGGAGGGTGGTGTTTTTTTCACCGGTGGGTTCTGCAGTCATGAAATACGGGCTGGTACACCCATGGGGATGCTACTTTAAGGCTGTTATGAGTTGCATCCTGTAGTCTGATTTACCTCTGTTCAGGAGCAGTTATGTCCCTTGATATCTTAATGGAGCGTCCTGCGCGTGCCTGTACCCATCGTCAACACAGCGCAGGCCTCCAAGGGTGGTACAGGACTGCTCTAAAGGCAGGTGAAGACAGTGCTTCTCTGGGTCCTCCCCAGCACCTTCGGGTGTTTCTCTTTTTCTTCCTCTTTCTTCGTTCGTTCGGACACCTCTGAAACAAATTTAATTACCACGTCGAAATTTCCCGCCTTAATACAGTTGCCCAGACAACCACCCCAAAACTGAGCCAGTATCCAATATATCTCTACAGAAGGATCTAACCTCCGCCCCCCCCCCCCCCCCCCTCATCCCCCCCTTCCCACACACGCACACATCGCGATCCCTACACCCTGACCCTCCCCCTCCCCTCACCCTCATCCACCCCTACCGTCTGGGGGCCACCTAATTAAAGCGGCAAAAACAAAGAACCCCAGCGTGCTTCAGACCGCGATCAGCCCGTGTGACAAGACAGGATAGACAGAGGATATAGACGAGGGTGGAGGGAAGGGAGTGGGCGGTGGGGGGGGGGGGTGGGCGTTGGATGGGTGGGTGAAAAATGAGTCGGGTAAATATCCCACCCGACAACCGAGCTGCGGGTAGCCCGTCTCAAAACATGCGCCCTCTCAGTTCCTCGACGCTACCTCGGCTTTCTTTGAAGTCCGCAGAGAGTCGGGACAGCGAGGCTGAGAGATGAGGTCAACGCAGCAATGCGGCGGCGTGCAGACGGATTCCATGGGACCTCCTGGTTGGCTGGTCCGGCCGGAGAGAGATCACTACCCTGTGGGCGTCTGATCCCCCTCCTCCTGTCAGCAGGGGGGACGGTGGTGCGATCTCCCTTAGTAGTAGTGTGGCGGTGTGCACGTAGGCTTCGAACCGGCAGAGGTGTGTGTGAGAAAAAAAAAAATGTGTGTGTGTGTGTGTGTGTGTGTGTGTGTGTGTGTGTGTGTGTGTGTGCGCGTGTGTGTGTGTGTGTGTGTGCTTAAATTGAAACACCACCACCCCCCCCTCTCTCTCTCTCAAACACACACACACACACACACACACACACACACACACACACACACACACACACGCACGCACGCACGCACGCACGCGCGCGCGCGCACGCGCACACACACACACACACACACACACACACACATGCGCGCGCACCCGCACTGGCACGCCTACTCCCTTCCCCCTCCCCCACCCTCCACACACGCACGCACACATCCTTGTTCCTGATTTTCAAATCATATATTTCATTGGTTTTGAAATCGCCAGAATGTTTCTTTAATCTCTCTTTCTGGTTTCTGTCTGTCTGTTTGTCTGTCTGTTTGTCTGTCTGTCTGTCTGTCTGTCTGTCTCTCTCTCTCTCTCTCTCTCTCTCTCTCTCTCTCTCTCTCTCTCTCCCCCTCTAAAAAAAATCTTAAAAAGACTTTTGAAGGAAAGGGAAATCACATGAATATTGTATTGTACGAAAAATTGGAGAGCACAGACCCCCTTGATTCGCTTTTTGATCTGGATTCGCCTCACCGATCCACTCCAACTCGTCCCTGGGTCACATTTTCTTTCTCAGGTAAGAGTTTTTTTTTTATTTTTTTTGTTTTTGTTTTTTGTCTAAACTAGTTCGGTAGATGCCCCCCTCCCTCTGTGATTCTGCAGTCTGAAGAATACACAAACAAACAGGTGCGAGTGAAAAAAAAACACAACTTCTGGAGGCAAACAGTGACCAGATGCGACATCTCTCTTTAACATCCTCCCCACTCCATTCTGCTCTCTGAGAACAGCGCCCCACTTCCTGCAAATCTGCTCACATAATCCCCACCCACCCACCCCCAACCTCCACCCTTCCTTCTACCCCGATCCTCAACCTCCCTTGTCCCCTCACACCTCTTTCCTCATCACCCCCTCCCCCCCCCCCCCCCCCCCCCCCCCCCCCACACACACACACACACCACCCCATTTACCCATCCGCCATCCCCTCTACTTGTGGCCACATTCCATTCTGCTGCGCTCCCCGGGGTGAAATTGCTGGCTAGTAGCTAGTTTACCTGCCGCTGATCTCCCGGGCTTTGTCCATAGCAGGGTAGCTAAAACAAGGCGGCTGATTACCACCCCCGGCCTGAAAACGTGCTGCCGATAGTAGGCAGTCTGTTTAGGAAGTTCCAGGGCCACGGGGTGGGATGGGAGGTGGGTGAGGTGGGGGGGGGGGGGGGGGGGGGGGGGAGGGTGCATGGTGGAGAGCTGGGTGCGGGTGGGAATGGGAAGACACCAAACGTCTCGACGTCCTTCTAAGACCTTATGCTGTTATTTCAGAGGAGGTAGCACGTATCACTGTGATCTCAATCAGGAATGATAAAGTGACGCCTGTTCGAGTCCCTTGGTTATACACACACACACACACACACACACATATATATATATATATATATATATATATATCCCTGAAAATTTTGCTAAGTGTATTTATCAACTTGGCAAAAAGAAGTGTAAATACATGGGGATAATGTAATGATATGAATGACAGACAGGAGGGTCTTTGTGCGCACATTTCTGTCACCGCAGTATATGCTTTTAAACTGGAGCATGCTGAGCAGCTTGTGGTTTCACGTTAGAACTCCCTGACGTGAGAGTTTCCGAATTAACCTTTTTTTCCTTTGCAAATTTTTGTTTAGGATGGATGTATAATAGATAGACAGCTAGATAGAGAGATGGATAGAAAGATGGAGAGAGAGAGAGAGAGAGAGAGAGAGAGAGAGAGAGAGAGAGAGAGAGTCAGTGAGAGACAGATAGATAGATATACACACACACACACACACACACACACACACACACACACAGGGAATTACTTAGTAAAAATGTCCAACCATTCTACGAGATCATTGGGCTTTTTGCTGAATGTGCCTCTTATCAAACGCACGCACGCATATGTATGTGACCCATCCGATGAAACACAAGATGGGCTATTGTCAGTTCTACGAGGGATGAAACATGATTCAACGTGCATGATATTCAGTAATGCATGTGCTCTCATACAAGAGACACAGTACCGGTTTAAAGCCTCGTCTGAGGAACTTGGAGAGGTTTGGAGTGCGTGCATATATAACTGCCATGAGATTAATCTCCTCTGGCTTGGTGGTTTCAAGCAGGAATTGAACCCCACACCCTTGGATCAAGAGAACAATGCTTTATCTACTAGGCCCACTAGGCCCTCGTAAGATCAATACTGTCAAGTGATAGCAATCTTCGGCGTTTGATGAGATCCTGTAAAAAAAAAAAAAAAAAAAATCATTCTGCAAACGATACCAAAATTGATTTTTAAAAAAAGGAAAAGAAAGAAAGAAAGAAAGAAAGAAAGAAAAGAAAAAAAGAAAAAGGAAAGAAAGAAAGAAAGAAAAAAATCCGAAAGGCAGGTAATTCTCAGTTGTGGAAGAAATGCGCATGGGTTGCGTCCCTTTATTTCGTCAGTCCTTTTCGCTCTGAAGTAGACAGGAAATGGCCCCACAAGTACGAATCCCGTTTTAACGATCTCAGTTCCCGTTTTGTAGAGGAAGGAAAGCAGCTGCTGTGTGTGTGTGTGTGTGTGGAGAGAGAGAGAGAGAGAGAGAGAGAGAGCTGGAGCAAGGTTGGGTCAGCTGACAAGGCAGAAAGCTGGTCGGGTGGCTGTTTAAACAGAGGAACCTGTTCGTTCTGGGCCTGGGTTGGTGATCTGGCCTGTGGTGTACGTGAGAAGATGGCCAGATTCCTGTGTCACCATAACCGTCAAGGCTGTGTCATGTCCGCTGGTCTTCTCCTGCTTGTTTTGCATGTATGACTAAAGAGTGGGTTTGTCTTCACATTGCTTGGCTTGTGTTATTCTATGGGAAGACATTTTGTTTCAAAAGATGTACTGTTAAGTATTTTTTACGGAAAAAGTGAGTTTGAGCTTGAAAAGAGTAAGTCCCACAGATCAGAAGTAGTTTTTGTTGATGTACACCATTTCTTTAGACTGGCAATGAGATTTTGAAATAGAAATCAGGATTATGAATTTGTCTCGTTTAGACTTCATTAGTCCATTGGCTGGTGACAAAAATGATGCGAAACTATATCAACTTTTCATGGTAACGGACGACAACAGGCCTACTTGCACGTGATGTAAATTGTAATGTGTTGAAAAGAGATTGATTTGACACACAAGAACCTATCCCACCATACCCCCTGAAAAAAAAAATTACACAGAAGACATGAAGAAAGGAACAGAAATATAGGCATAATAACATATATACGCAAACAAAAGATCATGATGATAGAAGAAACAAACAAGAAACTGAAAGAAAAAAAATTCTCGAATCACGCTCCAACGACCACAGATGATTAAACGAAGCGTCTTCTTTCTTTTATTCATTTATTAATTTATTTACCTTTTTTTAGTATTCATTTTTAAGAAGTAGGTGAACAGAATGCAGTCAGGGAGGGAGAGAGGGGGAGCTGTAACAAAACAGTTTATAAACCTTTTTCCGACCTGAAAAAAATGCCATTGTAAAAGCCATTAATGATTATTCTAATCCCACGAACTACATTCTTCTTTAACAATGATTAGTGCGCATTCACATAATCATAACGGTAATAGTATTAGCTATTTCCTACATTACAATAGTAATAATTATGTCCTTTGTGCTTCGTTACGTTTACGCTACACTAACAGAGAGTAAAGCAAAACAGTCTCTGATCGGATGAAAAAGATGTACGAGTTGTGCAAGTAAAATATATTCCTAATGAAAATTACGTTGAGACTATCATTTTTTTTTCTCTCTCAGATCTGATGATGGTGATGATTTGCACGAATGGCGATGAGACCACAATGGCAAAAACGAATCCTTCAAACCTGTCATGCACACGAGGGAGAAGAGGTCCTGCAGTGTTGTACAAAGATCACCTCCCTGTTACAAGTGGGCCTGTGGAGTGCGTGCAGCAGTTTGCTTACTGGTGGCGTCTTTTGCCGGTGGGCCCTGCAGTCATGAAGTACGGTCTGTACCCACGTCATGTGACGCTTCTGTGCAAGTTCTGTTGTGTCATGTTCAGTGGTCACCACGATGCCAGGGAGCAGATTGTGCCCCTTGAGTCAGTACAACCATGAATTAATCTGACAATAAATTGGTTTCAGTCAGTCAGACCCTTGAGTTTTTAAGAAAATGCCATGTGACCCTATGTCAACAGAGCGCAGGCTTCCAAGGGTGGTACAGGATTGCTCCCGGTTGGTTGGTTGGTCGTCGGAAGACAGTAATTCTCTCGGTTGTACTGGCACCGCCGGTCTTTTTTTTTTTTTTTTTTTTTTAATTTAATTCCTGCTGTCTCAATTCCCGTGCCACATCAGTGGCAGTGCACCCTTGCCGCTCATTCCAAACCCCGTCCACAGTCGCAGCCTGGCCCGTCACGCCACAGCTCCGGCATCGACAATTCACAGGGAGCTGTCAATGTCAAGTCATCATAAGGCAACCCTCCGGAGGAGACACTGCACTGCTAATGACTCTCTTCAGTGGTGTTCAGTGGCGCTTTTTTCATCCAACATGCGCAGGACACCACTAACTAAACCCCCTACTGACGAGAATATTTGCTTGGTTGCGAGCTCTTTCGCCGGGGGGCATTACCACGTTCGTCCGGCGAGAGTGCCCATGAATTTGTCAACACCTGTGACCCCGACAGAGACAGAACCAAAAGCACGGGCATAGACGTGGGGAAGTAATGGAAACTGAGGTCACCATGACAGGAGGGCATGAAGATCCACAGAGCTTGAAACTGCTTCTTTTTGTACTCCCAGTTCTTGTAGAACCGGGAGTGCTTTACAATGGGAACGAAGAAATGCTCTGTGTGTGTGTGTGTGTGTGTGTGTGTGTGTGTGTGTGTGTGTGTGTGTGTGTGTGTGTCTGTCTGTCTGTCCGTGGTCAAAATGTGTTCCACTCGCTCCAGACAAATCTACTGGGCCGATCTTTCTGAAAATTTGTAGGTATATTCATTATGGGTCACAGATGATGCGCGATGTTTTATTTTACCGTTATATCCGTTACTAACGGCTAACGGCCCATACCGGTTTTCTTTTTTATTGAATATCTCAGAAAGTACTTGTCCGATCTTTCTGAAAATTTGTAGGTATGTTTATTATGGGGGTAATGCCCGATGTTTTATTTTACCGTTAGAGCCGTTACTGGCGGCTATAACGGCCCATAACAGTTTTCTTCTTTATGGAAAATCTCAGAAAGTACTTGGTCGATCTTTCTGAAAATTTGTAGATATATGTTCTTTATGGGTCACAGATGATGACCGATATTTACAGAATAGCCGTTACTAACGGCTATGACGGCCCAAAAAACAGTTTTTTCCTCTTTATGGAATATCTCGCGCGTATTCAAGATAAACTGGGAGTACATTTATATGCTTTGCATCTTGTTTTTTTTTTTAATGCTGATCGACGAGAGATGAGAATGGTGTAGATGATGCTACTGATTTCCATTTAGGTCTGAGACTGCACTGGACACTTTTACTTTCATAACGTGTCCCGTCGTCAATCAGACCCAAGAGATACAGACACCTGTAGCGCTGGTCAGGAAATTTGGGAGACGCATCATTTGAGTGGATGAAACTTGGCTGTGTGGTCCCAGTCTTCCCAGCTGAGCCCATAGCAAACTCAACTCTGAGTTGCAGCCGGTCAGGGTAGAAAAATTCCCACAAGCAGATGCCCGTCTGATGAGAATCGAACCCACAACCTTCCAACTGGGAGTCCGTGATGCTAACCACTTCGCAAGGCGGCTGGTGGGTGTGACTTTTTTCCTTGAAAGAAAGAAAATCCTCTGTGACATCTAGCCCTTAAAACAATGTCTGTTTTGTCTGCATCGAGGGACAAGGCTATTATGCAAGGAAAGAAGGTAAGTCGGAAAGGGAGTTCTTTTAGCTCTCTCTCTCTCTCTCTCTCTCTCTCTCTCTCTCTCTCTCTCTCTGTCCGAATCTTAACTCACAGCATACTGTTTTTTGTCCCGAATTGTTTTGAACATATGTTTTAAACTCTTTTATATACTACAAAAATACTAAACGCACTGACCTTTTTTTTTAATTTTATTTATTATATTTTTTTTTTTTTTTTTTTTTTTTTTTACTGTTACTGTTCTTTGAAATGCAATGTTTATGTTCATTTTGTCCTTACATCGTAGGCCGTATGTATTTATTTGGGAATTTAATTTGTTTCAGCCATGTCACTGTTCTTTAAATCATTGGATTTACTGTTTGCCGTGCTGCGGAAGAAAAAAAAAAATTCCCATTTTAGCAGTACTTTTAAAAAGACCATCAAAGAGCGAGCCTCGATTTTGTTTTTACATATATCGTTGACAGGCATCCAGGCCACGTGAGTCGCCTTGCACTGTACACTTATTTGCGATTGGTCGTTTACTAGGTGGGGCATTTTCCTGTCGGAAGTGTTTGCCGCCACAACTCCATAGGAACAGATGAATAACAGACAGCAGATATACCACATGTGGGAGGTCTCGTTATCTATCGGTAACTGGTAGACAGAATATGAGAAATCGATAGGCTACTATCTCTCTTATTGTCACAGCAGATCGATGACGTACCTTCTGTGGTCGCCTTGGACGTGTCTGGAGACAGTTCGAGCGGAGAGTGTCGTTTTTTTTCCCCTTCCCTACCGACACTACCCCCTACGTCCACCCCCACTCCATTGCTCCTACCACCCCTCTTTCCCTTCCCTTTCCTCATTCTACCTTATGGGCTACATCCCACAAATTGAGACTATCTGTAAGTCTATCTGTGTGATACGCTTCTTTGTTTTCAAACAGTGCGCGCGCGCGCGCAGACACACACACACACACACACACACACACACACACACACACACACACTATAGATAAATAGATAGATAGATAGATAACAAGTAAGTAGTGTAACGTATAGATAGACAGATAAATAACACAGAGAGAGAGAGAGAGAGAGAGAGAGAGAGAAATGAAATGAAAAATCTTTATTCCATAAGGTCAAGGCCCTCTTTGGAAGAGGGGAACAAAAACAAATACACATAAACATCATTACACAAGCATACATAAACATACATTCAAGTTATAGCAATCTGCCGCGCTTTAAACGCTTGACAAATATGAAGTGCTAATTTTCTGA
>JADBJO010002317.1:80000-85000 GCA_016801955.1 Conus betulinus
ATAACAGAATCAAGGTATTGCTGTATGTCTTGAGGCGTCTAGAACTGTCAGGTCGCTAGAAACATGCAGAACTGTGCAGAAAACAGGAAATCTTAAAAAAAAAAAAATTAACTGACCACAGAATACATCAAAAGGACATTAGGCATGAGTATGACAAATAAGTTATCACAAAATCCCGAGCTTATTATAAACCGAGATCTTCAATCAAATCATGTCATACAGATGGGGCTTCAGAGGCTGAATGCTCAGTTAATTTAGTCCTTTTTCTGATCCCGACTCTGATTCTGAGGGCCATGCCCATGGACAGATAGTTTTTAAAAAAGAAAAAGAAAGAAAAGGAGGATGTTTTAAGACTCGCTTCAACAATGACTCTTTATAAATGTTAGCATTAAAAGTAGGGGAAAGTCGTGTGTAGAGTCCGTTTGTTGGTCCGTTATTAAAGAGAGTCATTAGACAATACGGAAAGATTATTAATATTTTTTATTTGCTTTGCTTCAGTTTGCTCTCTCTCTCTCTCTCTCTCTCTCTCTCTCTCTCTCTCTCTCTCTCCTCTCTCTCTCTCTCTGTGTGTGTGTGTGTGTGTGTGTGTGTGTGTGAGTGTGTGTGTGTGTGTGTGTGTGTGTGTGTGTGTGTGTGTGTGTGTGTTCTGCATTTCCTCAATCTGAAGTGGTTCCGTGGTCGGCTGATAAACATCATGACATGATGGCATCTTTACATATTTATATTTGAGGAGAAAGCTGGCGGTCAGGAAGACGGAGACCGGATGTTGAAAAAGCATAAATTGTAAATAAATGAACTAGAACAAACGACGAGAACATTAAAGAACAACAATAACAACGACGACGACGATGTCGACTACGACGACGATCATAAAGTCACGGCTCAACCAGCTGCCATGCGCTCAGGTGGTTCCACCAAAATGCTTAGCTTTTACTAATGTAAAACCGCCTGTGGGAGGGACAATGTTGATGATGCCTGTGGAGGAGAGGTAATTACGTGCTCTATTCATCTCGAATGAAGAGACAAGGAACATGAAGCTGAAATTCTATGCTCGATGATTCTTTCTTTCACTTTGTCTATGGTTTGTTTTTTCTGTTATATGAATTTTTTTTTTCCTGTTATATTTTTTTTTTTTTTGTGTCATACTGTTATATGATTTTCTTTTTACTGTTTTGTGACTTTTAGCGACAATTTACCCATGTTGAATTTTTGAAATGCGTTTAATTTTTTTGTTTTTTTTTTTTGGGGGGGGGGGGAGGGGGGTGGGTGGGGGGGGGGGGTGGGGGGGGGGGTGGGGGGGGACACGTGTTCTCCTGAACAGGAACCCAGCCTCTAAACGATACGAGCAACAACACATCCGAAGTCACATTGTGCATAAAATCAAACAAACTTTTAACTTTCACATGCGCAAAGCGTTTGTAGTCTGTGATGAAGAGTATTATGATTAATAGTACCCACACAAAAGGACTTAAATTATGTTCATGTATAATGCATATTTACAAATTTACTTTGCACCGCTGCATCACTTAAAAAAATATTGCAACGAAAATCAATAAATGAATTAACAAAGATCAACATGCCCCATGGTCCATTATATTCATGATGGTGGATACAGTTTTTTTTTTTTTTTTTTTCATTTTCAGGGGAAAAAAAGCAGAAACAGTATTTCGATTTGTTAAAGACATCTTGAGTGGTCTTAAAATAGGTAGCTAGGAGTTCTCTATTTTGAACAGATAACTGATCATACACATTGGCAGACTACAGCTTTACACATCGTTATATATATACATCAAAACATATATATAGTCGAGAGGTTTAATATTTATCATACATTTCCCTATTTTTTTTTTTTCGTTCGTTCCCCCCCCCCCCCCCCCCCCCCCCCACCCCCCCCCCCCCCCCCCCCCCCCCCCCCCCCCCCCCCCCCCCCACTTCCCCCTTTCTTTTTTAAATCTTTGCCGAGCCAGTAATGTTAGCCTGCACTTGCTTTCCCCCACTACTAAATTGTTCAATGTAATCTATCTATCTATCTGTCTATCTATCTATCTATCTATCTATCTATACCATTTTCTATCATCTTGTTGATATGAAGGCTGAACAGTTTCTGTCCAGTTTAAAATTGTACATTTCCATTGATGTCTGTCATTCCACTATACTTCTGTAATCTTTGGTTCACACTCAGAACTGTTCGGGATCATTTGAAGAATCCTGCACCCCTCCTCCCCCTCGTGTCACAACTGACCACATACCAGCTGATTCAGTCTGGGCACTGACTGTTCACTCTGCTGTGTACTTTGTCGGTTGACCTTTTCCAAAGCAATCTGGAGAGGAAAAATTATGCGGAATGACCGACGCACCCACCGCAGTCCTGTTTTATGTGTCTTGGGGATGCGAGTCAAGGGTGTTTTGTGTGTGTGTGTGTGTGTGTGTGTGTGTGTGTGTGTGTGTGTGTGTGTGTGTGTGGGGGGGGGGGGGTAGTTTTGTTTTTTTAATTAACAACAAAAATTATGAGAACAACACACACACACACACACACACACACACACACACACACACACACACACACACATACACACACGCACATACACACACTTGCAATTGTTTTATGAATTGTTGGATATTTTGTAAACAACGACATATGTGTGTAGTTTTTTAGTTTGCTAGGGTTTTTTTTTTTTGTTTGTTTGTTTTCGGGGTTTTTTTTCATGACAGGTCTCTGACTTCGTCTTTTTTTTTCTTTTCTCTTTTTGTTCTCTCTCTCTCTCCCCCCCCCCCCCCCCCCCCCCTTTTTTTTTTTTTTCTCTTTCTTTCTATTTCTTTGTTTGTAAATATTTCTGCGTGGTGACAGCCTGATAGGACTCTGGCAGTAAAAGAGAATGGTATACAGTTAACAAAAACTCTAATTCGTTGAGAAAACTGATTACCTTCGCTAAAGAAGGTCGCATGCTCACTTGCATCAACTGGTTTATTCGTTTGCCTGTTCGTTCACATGATCAGAAGAAAAAGGAAAAAAAAAATGTTGGGGATGTTGACAATAGACAAACAAACTAGAATTCGGGGTGAAAATGAAATGTGGACCATGGACAATTAAACTAATTTTATGATTATTATTATTGTTTGTTGTTATTATTATTATTATTTTTTTTTTTTTTTTTTTTTTTTTTTTTTGGGGGGGGGGTGGGTGGGGGAGGAGGGGGGATGTAGACAAAACAAACTAGAATTCGGGGGGAAGATGAAATGTGCACCACGGACAATTAAACTAATTTTATTATTATCAATTTTTCAGGAGGGGGGAGAGGAGATGTGGACAAACTAGAATTCGGAGGAGGATGAAATTTGGACCAAGGACAAATAAACTAAATTATTTATGAGAAAAATGTAGACAACAGACAAACAGCGCGAGAATTCGGGGTAGGGGTGAGGAGTGGGGATATGAAATGTGCACCACGGACAAACTAACTAAAATTTGGGGAAAGATAAAATGTGCACAATAGACGAAGAAACTGAACTTCGGGGAAAAATTAAACAAGGACCATGGACAAGCCCATTGAATTTCGTGGAAAGATGAAATATGGACCACGGACAAAACCCTTGAATTTCGTGGAAAGATGAAATATGGATCACGGACAAAACCCTTGAATTTCGTGGAAAGATGAAATATGGATCACGGACAAAGCCGTTGAATTTCTTGAAAGATGAAATATGGACCACGGACAAAGCCCTTGAATTTTCGTGGAAAGATGAAATATGGACCACAGGCAAGCCGTTGAATTTCGTGGAAAGATGAAATATGGACCACAGACAAAGCCCTTGAATTTTCGTGGAAAGATGAAATATGGACCACGGGCAAAGCCGTTGAATTTCGTGGAAAGATGAAATATGGACCACGGGCAAAGCCCTTGAATTTCGTGGAAAGATGAAATATGGACCACGGACAAAGCCTTTGAATTTCGTGGAAAGATGAAATATGGACCACGGACAAAGCCCTTGAATTTCGTGGAAAGATGAAATATGGACCACGGACAAAGCCCTTGAATTTCGTGGAAAGATTAAATATGGACCACGGACAAAGCCCTTGAATTTCGTGGAAAGATGGAATATGGACCACGGACAAAGCCCTTGAATTTCGTGGAAAGATTAAATATGGACCACGGACACACAAATTTAATCTGGCTGTGGATTCATAGTGCTAGTCTGCGATCCGCTCCACATCAGCAGAGGTCTACATTTTCCTGAGTAATTTTTTTCTCCATTGCCTGTCTGTCTGTCTGCCTGCCCCCCCCCCCCCCCCTCCCTCCCCTCCCCACGAGTTACCTCCATGTGACTTTGTTTATTAAAATCGCTGTCTCTGTCTCTGTCACTTTCTCTTTCTCTCTGTTTTCTCTCTCTCTCTCTCTCTCTCTCTCTCTCTCTCTCTCTCTCTCTCTCCCTCCCTCCCCCCCCCCCCCCCCCCCCCCCCCCCCCCCCCCCCCCTGAGAGATTATTTTCATGCGACTATTTCGTAAAACGCCATCTCTCTGTCTATGTGTCTGTCTGTCTCTCTGTCTCTGTCTGTCTGTCTCTGTCTGTCTGTCTCTTTACCAGAATTACTTTCACGTGACTTTAATTACCTACATCGCCATTCCAGGAAGAAATACAAAGAAAGAACAAAACAGAAGATATACAATACCGACCGTGAATTCTTTCTCCGTAGTTATCCCTCGGGTTTCTCCTTGCTGTCTCACCTCCCTTTCCTGTCTTTCGGACACCATGTGAGTGGAGAGAGACGCCTACGTCACAGGGCCTACGTGACTCTAATGCTCAACTCACATGCGAATGAAAATACAACATGACACGAGCAGCCGTTGAGACCCTTGACATGTCAAGAGAAGAAACCCACCACGCCCTATAAACTCGACATTCTTTGCTCTTTGGGTGCTGTTACCGCACAAAATGTCACGACTGCACAAAATGTCAATGACATTTTGTGCAGTTATTGACTGCACAAGCTGTCACAATTT
>JADBJO010002317.1:92500-97500 GCA_016801955.1 Conus betulinus
AAAAATCCCAAATCAGCCATAGCCCCGTATTGTTTTTTTTTTTTTTCTTTTTTTTTCTGTTTCATATTCTTTCTACTTGAAGTTGTCTTCTTTCAGTTTACTCAATAAATACACACAGAAACCGCAAAGATTTAACAATGTGTTGTCTTAACTTTCCGAAACGGGAGATTAGAAAAATAGCTCAAGTTTTGCCCTAAATTAAGCTTTTATTCATTCAGAATATTCCTGGTGAATCTTGCCTAAAATTTACCATTCAAGTTTAATAGCTCACAAACTTGGCAATGGGCCCACTGCAACTTCAATGCAAAAGTATATGAGACTAAACATCAACATGCAGTGATCCTTGTTTAGCTCACCAAAATCTGCGACGAAGTAGACTGCTCTCTCTCTCTCTCTCTCTCTCTCTCTCTCTCTCTCTCTCTCTCTCTCTCTCTCTCTCTCTCTCTCTTTCTCTCTCTCCATCCATCAAACACAGTCTTAAATAAAACCACAGTAGCGACAAAGGAGATGAAAGTTTTCCAAAATGTTCCACAATAACTGTCCTTGTCAGTGGAATCACAACCGCGAGGTGGTTCGCAAATCATTTGTGCAAGATGTGAACCAAACTCGTAATTCTTTATATTCATTGCAAGACAAATCAGGGAATAGCGTTTTAGGCATTGTGCATATTTTATTATTGTCCAAGTGCCGACGCGACTTGGTGTCCGTCATTTTGTCAGCCAGTGACACGGGACTATAACTAAATGAAGTCATGCGTAGGTGACTTGTAGATGTATTGTCTCTACTAAAAGGAACTGGGGCGAAACCGAACACATGCGTTCAATCCTCCCATGATTTGGATAAAACTTACGTTTTACCTGGGCGGTGTATGTGCTTGAACTGTTTGTTTTTCCGTACAAACTCATCGCAGCACAGAGCAGATCCAGGTAAAAGAGAAGTTTCCCTCCAGCTTATAACATACAGTGCAACGTTGACGGGAGTGAGTAAGTTGCGTATGTACTGGTGCGCTGAACAAATACGGTTAGCATAATTGCGTAGGCCCTAAGGGAGCGATTAGGACTGTCGATATGAGGGGACGGAGGTTATAGGTTGAAGGGTATGGGTGAAGGGAAGGGAGAGGGCTGGAAAGCAGTGGAAAGATGCTGTAAAGCCTGCATAAAAAAAATGTATTTGTATTCTCTGTCTCTCTGTCTCTGTCTCTATCCCCCCCTCCCTATTCTCTCTCTATCTATCTCAGGGAGAGAGAGAGAAGGGACAGGATGGGAGAGAATGAATGGTGGAGATGAGTGTTTGAGTGAGTGTCCATGTGAAATTTCAGCTTTTCGATCGGTGAATACAATTGTTCTCTCCCTTGGCTATAAGGCTCAAGAGCTGAATGGACAATACAAAAATATCAGTGTCAGTGTCTCCTCTCTCTCTCTCTCTCTCTCTCTCTCTCTCTCTCTCTCTCTCTCTCTCTCTGTGTGTGTGGCAAAGTCTCTCTGTACACGGTCTGTGGCACTGGTAAGGCAGGTCGGTGCTGGTCTTGTGCCACAGCGAAAGACTGTCAATACTCCTGGAACCTGTGTTCTGGCCCTAGTGGATAAAGCAGTGTGCTCTTGATCCAACAACCTTGGGTTCAGATCCCGTTCCGGTCAGCCCAGACAAGAGGAGATATTCTTTTCTTTCGAGGCACCCACTTAGACTTTATGATTCCTCAGGGTTAGACTTTAAATGGAGGGCGTCAGTGTATGAGAGCACTCACTGAAAGAAAAACAAGAACATAAATTTTGCATGGGCATTGAACCGCAGTCCGCCCAATGTAGAAGAATAGGCAACCGTGTATCGGTGGGATGAATCCACACACACACACACACACACACGCACACACACACACACACACACACACACACACACACACACTCTCTCTCTCTCTCTCTCTCTCTCTCTCTCTCTCTCTCCCCTTCCCTCTCCCTCTTTCTCTCACTCACATTCTCTCACACACACGCACACACGTGCGCGCGCACACACACACACACACACACACACACACACACACACACACACATTCACACACACTCATACACACATACACACACGCGCGCGCGCACATAAGCACGCACACGCATGTACTTACGCGAGAGAGCGAGAGAGTGCATGCAGAGAGAGAAAGAGTGTGCATGTGCATCATGTTTGGACATCATCCACGAAGACGGAATGCAGGTACCTTTAGATGGGGATGAAAGGTAATTTCAGAGCTAACTGAGTAACGAAGTTGAAGAAGGAGAAGGAGGAGGGGGGAGAAGGAAGAGGTGGAGGAGGAGGAGGAGAAGAAGAAGGAAGAGAAGAATAGAACAAGAACAAGTAGACAGAGAAGAAAAACAACGAGGAGGAGGAGGAGGAGGAGGAAGAAGAAGAAGAAAAACAAGAGAAAAGTAACGACAGCGATAGAAAACATGTTTAAAAAGAATGCCACGAATAAGACGGAAAACATTGACACAGACCTAGCTCCTTTCTCTCAGCATGCTTTCCAAATTGCCCGCTATATACCTCTTTTATCACAACTGTTGGTGCCATGAATTCTGTACGCTCTGCGGCGAACCTATTTTGGGGGTCACAGTGGTTTTTAAAAGAAAAAAGAAAAAAAAAAAAAAAAGAAAACCGACACGGAAACGCGCTTGTGAAGCGCTGCGGGAGTATAGCGGATACCTTGAGTCTAGGATACCTCAGTGGTTACTGTCAACGACAGGTCAGCTCAGAGTGCAGTGAAATTCATACTTACTTCGATGCTCCCGCGTCTTGCGACGCATGAGGCAGTCAAGGTGCTCCACTGTGCACGGTCCTCAGCCAGTTTGCTAGTGTCACTCCATCCTCTGTCAGTGAGTCTGAGGTCTCTCTCAACTGTCTGTCGCCAGCTCATCCTGGGTTGTCCTCTTTTCTCTGGCCTGCTGGGGTCCATTTAATGGCCTGGTTTGCAGGTCTTGAAGAGGGTAATCTCTAGACATGACCCAGCCAGTGGAGGCGCCGTCTGCAGACGATGGTTGACACGGGGAGCTGTTTGGACCTCTCCCTGATGTTTTCATCTGGTATGAAGTCTGATCATTTGATGCCCAAGATCTTACGTGGGCACTTAGTATCAAAAGCGTCGACTGTCTTATCCTGGGTGGTCTTCAGTTGCCACCAAGTTTAAATCACGAAATAAGAAAAAGAAAAATCTCAGAAAAGGAGAGGGTCAGATATGCAGCACGGAAGTTCGCCTCCATCACGAACCAGCCATTTTTTTGCCGCCCATCTTAACTTATCCTTGTTAGGTTCGTGAATATTAGTTACCTCCCACCCAAACCCCCCCCCAACCCCGCCCTGTCATTCTCCTCAACTATCCCCCCTTACCCCTAGCTAATCTCTCGTAATGTCTATACCCGTCTGCTAGTCTATAAACTAGAAAACCTTCACTGGGAGTGGAAGTGACAGCGAAATGAATCTTAGTCAATGTTGTTTCGAAATGTTGAATGACATCTGAATGGGGAACCGAAGTGGAGAAGTGTCTTCTGTTTCTTCTGTGGCGAGGACACAGCAGCAAACCGCCGGGCGACTAATCACAGTTCAATTTTTACGAAAGTCTGAAACTTACACGGCATGGCTGCTTTTTAAATATGTTTCTTTAGACCGTGGGGGGGGGGACGGGGCAGTAGATGCAAAGAGGGGTCGGTGGGTAGGCGAGGTCCGAGGCTTCTGGAACCCCGTGCCCCACTCCCCGTCAGGCGCTGTGCCCTGTGTGCTTCTGGAACCCCCGTGCCCCACTCCCCGTCAGGCGCTGTGCCCTGTGTGCTTCTGGAACCCCGTGCCCCACTCCCCGTCAGGCGCTGTGCCCTGTGTGCTTCTGGAACCTCGTGCCCCACTCCCCGTTAGGCGCTGTGCCCTGTGTGCTTCTGGAACCTCGTGCCCCACTCCCCGTCAGGCGCTGTGCCCTGTGTGCTTCTGGAACCTCGTGCCCCACTCCCCGTCAGGCGCTGTGCCCTGTGTGCTTCTGGAACCCCGTGCCCCACTCCCCGTTAGGCGCTGTGCCCTGTGTGCTTCTGGAACCTCGTGCCCCACTCCCCGTCAGGCGCTGTGCCCCCTGTGTGCTTCTGGAACCTCGTGCCCCACTCCCGTCAGGCACTGTGCCCCCTGTGTACCACACGGCAGGATCCCCGAGACTGCCCTTTGGAATCTACCCCTTCTCATGGAACTGATTCGACCCTGGACTGCCCCTTCCCTCTGTACCCCACATCATCTCCTGTTTCCTACCCCATCCTTCCTTCATCTCCCCCCCCCCCCCCCCCTCTCCATCACCACCACCACTGTCTCAGAAAATGAGAGAAAACATTCAGTAAGTTTCAAGCTAGCCCGTAAATCATTATGACGTGAATGTACATGCTGGTCAATGAGTGCATTGTTGAAGTTTAAATGCCTTGCGGACCTAGAAGCGCGCCGATCCTCCCCTCACCCCCATCCCTCTCCCTTTCAATCCCCCTCATCCTGACTCCCCATCCTCCCCCATTCTCCCCAGCAGTGTTTTTTGTGCTACTTACTTGGTATTTCCGACGCCCATCCATATCCCGAAACTCTCATCACTCAAGAACTTTTTGTTTTGTGCAAGTGTACTTCGTTTGATGGACAAGTACTGCCCCATGCCCCCATCCCCCACCCCCAACTGTCTTCCCCTCGTAATTTTGTTTGATCACTGTAGACTCGCTAAATGCAAACGGGGTCTAGTAGTCGTTTTGTAGCCTGCCGACGTCTTGGTTAAAAAAACCAGTAACTCCTGCGCCCACTGTGAAATAATTACAGGCCCATAACTCCAAACGCGTGCTGCTTACGACACCGCGTCGTCTAGCAGAAATGACAACACAGAGTAGCCTACACAGAACAAACAACGAGCCCACCCCCCCCCCCCCCCCCCCCCCCACCCCCCCCCCCCCCCCCCCCCCCCCCCCCCAAAAAAAAAAGGATGTTCCAAGCTTGCCCATATACCCTGTACC
>JADBJO010002317.1:102500-115000 GCA_016801955.1 Conus betulinus
AAATTCTAAAGTGTCCGGCTAAGACTGCAGGTTTTAGTTGAAAGAAGAGTGCATTGAATGTGAAAGTCGTTTCGCTTGTCAAACGTTAGTGTGTGTGTGTGTGTGTATGTGTGTGCGTGTGTGTGTGTGTGTGTGTGTGTGTGTGTGTGTGTGTGTGTGTGTGTGTGGTTATTTTCTGATGCCTCTCCACTCCCAAGATTTTTTTCTCTGTCATTTGGACCCTGCATAAACCCCAAACTTCTTTATTTTATTATTTTTTTAAAATCTTGTTTGTGGCGCTTTTTTTTTTGTTTTTTTTTTCTTGGTATTAACTCACGTCACCCGACGACGACGAGTGAGCAATACTGGCGGGATGGTGCTAGGTTGTGGCACGGCTGGATGATGGATCAGCAGTCGCAGCCAGTGCGGGAAGTGCCAGACTGTTGCAGTCAGCCACTCGCTCATTCACACACGAGGGCCGATTTGCCAAACACCGGAAGCTGGCGAGGGAAGGTGGAGCTGGACGACCAAGACACTAGCAGGCAGCAAGACAGATTGATCATCCTGACGTCCTGCTGGCAGGCACGGGCCACACACCGCGAATGTTCTGATGGGGAGCGATAGGGAGAGGGTGGCAAGGTGCGGGGAAGGGATGAGGTAGGGCTGGGGGTAGAAGGGATTGCTGGTAGCCAAAAACGCCAAGATGCTATACCGTTTTAAAAGAAAGAACAAAAAACACTCGTTTTCTTCATGCGCGAGTTTCTCTTGCAACTTCCAGCAACAGCCAAGAAGTCATCAGAATGGATTAGCCTCTGCGTTCATGTAAGATCCTAGTTTCTTTATACAGATGTCTCTAAGATATTCCGGGACTGTATCCCATAAACCACACATCGGCTTCAGTAAGATGTCCCAGGTTCTGTCAGATAAGTGGCACGCGATCTTCTTCAAGAACAGCCGCGGGAGGCTGTCAGGATATTGAAGCTGAGGTGGTTGGACTGCATCCACAAGCACTGTTCTGGCTGTGTTCAGTTGTGATGATCGCAGCTATGAGAATGAGTACAGAGGGTTTTTTTGGTGGCGGTGATAGTTATAGTAGTTGGAGGGAGGGAGGCAGGTGGTAATTTATCAACAACAAAAAAATCCCTCTGCATAGACTTAATTATTCATCACGTAATTATTTCACTTAAAGAATCCGTCTATTGAAAAACCGATAAACAAAGTTAATTGGCATTGTCACTGATTTATGTTGATATGTTTTGTTTTTGTTAGTGGGTGTTACTTATGTACAAAGATACCCCTAAATTGCTTTAAAGACTATGTTCTGATTATCATCACCTTGCCTTCAGTCTTCCGTCCCCCACATCTCTAATCCTTTGTGCAGCAGCAAGCTATGAGCGTGTGTCCGTCAGCAAGTGAGACTATCCTCATCAGCGTTCTCTTTTGAATTTGACTGGGTTATCATGGGACTGCGCGCACTCACATCGTTTGAGGCGCTTTTTAAACAGAAAATCAAGTCACTGAGACGATGAGTGAGCAATACTGGCGGATGGTCTGGGTTGTGGCACGGCTGGATGATGGATCAGCAGTCGCAGCCAGTGCGGGAAGTGCCAGACTGTTGCAGTCAGCCACTCGCTCATTCACACACGAGGGCCGATTTGCCAAACACCGGAAGCTGGCGAGGGAAGGTGGAGCTGGACGACCAAGACACCAGCAGGCAGCAAGACAGATTGATCATCCTGACGTCCTGCTGGCAGGCACGGGCCACACACCGCGAATGTTCTGATGGGGAGCAATAGGGGGGGAGGCGAGGTGAGGCGGGGAGGACTGGGGTGGGGATGGGGATGAGGGAGACTTTGGAAAGCCAACAACACGAGGATGCTATCCTGATAGAACAAAAAAAAACACAAAAAAACACAACAAAACAAGCAAACAAACAACGACACACACCCGTTTTCCCTCGTGCACGAGTCGATCTAGCAACTACCAGCGACAGCCAAGAAGTGATTAGAATGGACTGGCCTGTACCTTTATACATCTCTGAGCTATTCCCGGACATTGAATGACAGTCTGCTTCATAAACCACGCGCCGACCTCAATCAGAGGCCCCACGTTCTGTGAGCGGAGTGGCATGCGATTTCCTTCAAGAAGAGCCTCGGGAGTGTGCCAGAATCGTGAAGCTGAGGTGGTCCGACAGCATCCACACACACTCCTCAGGTTTTGTTCGGTTGTTATGATCGCATCTGTGAGAATGAATAGAATTACAGAGGATTTTTGGTGGTGGTGGTAATAGTTGTTGGAGCCGGTAGGGAAGAGGTTTTTTAGCAATTGATCGAAAACGCCACCCGCACAGACTTAATTATACGTCAAGGAGTTGTTTAAAAACTAAATCCGTCAATCGAGAAAGCGATGAGTGAAGTCACGTAGTATTGCCACTGGCTTATCTTGACATGTTTCATTACTGTCTGTGGGTGTTAGTTATTGACAAAGATGTCCCTAAATTGCTTTTAAAGGCTGTATTCTGTATGATTACAATTGCCCTCACTCCCCTCTCTGGTCCACCCCTGTCTTTAATCCTTTGTGCAGTAGCCAGCGCAACGTGTCAGCAAGTGAACCTATCTTCATCCGCGTTCTCCTTTGAAAGTTGTTGGCGGGGTTATCATGGGACTGCACTCACACGCATAAATCTCCCTCCAGCTTTTCTGTACGGGGGCGTGGGGGGAGCGGAAGTGGGTGGGTGTTGGTTCAACGTGATTGTTGGTGTTGGTTGTATATCAGTGTGGGTCATTACTTTTTTTTTCACCGAGCTGCATACGAGAGCGTTGTTGTTGCCAACGGGTTTCTTTTCTTTTTTCTGTTTTTTTTTTTTTTTCTCTTTTTTTTGTGTTAAGTCTAGAATGCAGCCGTACACTAAGAATAGAGGCACGCGCGCGCACGTGTGTGTGTGTGTGTGTGTGTGTGTGTGTGTGTGTGTGTGTGTGTGTGTGTGTGTGTGTTAGTAACTATGCGGGTGTCTCTGTAGATATATATATATATATATATATGTGGGGGGGGGGGGGGTGCGCGCCTGCGTTCTTGTATGTGTGTGTGCGCGCGCGCGCGCGCGCGCGTGTGTGTGTGTGTGTGTGTGTGTGTGTGTTGCCTGGCGGCAGAAAAGGGTATATTGTTCATGGTCTCTCAAACTGCCTGTCTGCGAGATAATTCGAAAACCATAAAATCTGTACAGGACAGTTTATGAATCGTTATCTTGGAATGATTCAATTTTAGGTGCTCACTCTCTCTCACTTTCTGTCTATCTGTCTGTACGCTTGTCTGTTTATATGTTTTACTCGTGTGTCTGTCTGTCTGTCTCTGCCAAGGGAGCGAAACCTTCTATAGAAGGTTTTAAGCGCTTAAATGACAACGATTTAGAGAGTGATAGAGAAGAGGGTAATTGGCCAGGTAGCAGTAGGCCCTCATCTAAGGAAGATCTTCGAGCTGATTTAAGGAGGTCGAAGTTGACGGGCAGTTATTGGCAGAAGACAGTAATCATCAAAGGCAGGAAGGATTCCTGAGTTCGAACCGTTGATAGTCGGGGGAGAGAGGCGGGGTGTGTGTGTGTGTGTGTGGGTGGGTGGGGGGGGGGGGTGTGCAAAGTATCCACTCAGACCTTGGAGCTTCAAGTGTGGTGTTCGGGGCTGCCAGCTCAGCTGAAGCTTGGTGAAAAGACCGAGCCCGTGACAATCCACTTGAAGAGTAGGGAGTCTTTTGCTAGTTCAGCTAGTATTTCTGTAAGGCCCTGTGCTGATGCTATGGACGGGCTGATCTGAACGCATTTGGACAAAATCGTCGTGGCTTTCTGGAGGATGATTACTGTGTGAAAGTGCCCTGAAAAGTTCCTGAGTGTTTCTACTCCCACACGGCGAGAACTGGTTGTTTGTCGGGTATTTACTTAGAAAATGTGTGTCAAAGCTGGTGTGTGCAAGAGCGCTGTTAGAGAGATTCATCGTGAAAATGAACATGGCGGCAGACAGGCCCAGCGTGGATATGGGCATAGCCTATGGAAGATTCTTTGTTTAAATCGTTATGTAAAGTGGACGTTAGGAAAACCAGAGAACGAGGGAGAACGAACAACAACACGACACGACGAAGAGAGAAGAGTGAGCATGATCGATTTTGGTTCGAGAGAACCACTGAAGTAGAAGCAAGATCTTTAATGCAGGGAGAGGCGTCAGAGAATGACTGAGAAGCGAAGACTAAGTCCAAAACTCAGAAATAGGGAAGGGGGAGGGAGGGGAGAGAGAGAGAGAGAGAGAGAGAGAGAGAGAGAGAGAGAGAGAGAGAGAGAGAGAGAGAAGGCTTTTACGTCGAAGAATTGTCCCCAGACATAACCTTGTACGGAAAGCCAGTCCTGAATGTGGTACCAGACGATCCAACGCATCACCATCACAGAGACATATTTGAGAGCTGTGGTGTGGTGTGCAAGTGTGTGTGTGTGTGTGTGTGTGTGTGTGTGTGTGTGTGTGTGTGTGTGTGTGTGCAAGTGTGTGTGTGTGTGTGTGTGTGTGTGTGTGTGTGTGTGTGTGTGTGTGTGCGCGCGCGCGCAAGTGTGTGTGTGTGTGTGTAAGAAAGTTGTGTGTGTGTGTGTGTGTGTGTGTGTGTGTGTGTGTGTGTGTGTGTAAAAAAAGTGTGTGTGTGTGTGTGTGTGTGTGTGTGTGTGTGTGTGTGTGTGTGTGTGTGTGTGTAAGAAAAACGTGTGTGTGTGTGTGTGTGTGTGTGTGTGTGTGTGTGTGTGTGTGTAAGGAAACCTGGCCAGGCAAAAAGCAAAACAGTAGTAGTAATACTGCATATAACCCTGGATTAGGAAGCATTAGTCACTTGTCTCTCGATTATATATTTCTTCTGCCCTTTGATTTTTCATGTGTACATTATAAATAGAGTAGTAGAGGAAAAATATTTCTCGTTCTCTATCGTGTCAGAAGAGAAGTGAATGCGTGACGCCATATCCCCAGAGAGAGAGAGAGAGTGAGTGTTTGGTGTGTGCATGAATGCGCACATGCTTTTATGAGTGCAGAGACAACCTTGGTGAGTTAAGCCTGACTTACGCACCACGCTAAATTCACTTAAGGAATATCATCACTATTTCCCTCGTGCTGGACTCTGTCTCTGTCTCTGTGTCTCTGTCTCTCTCTCTCTCTCTCTCTCTCTCTCTCTCTCTCTCTCTCTCTCTGTGTCTCTGTCTCTATTTCTGTCTGTCCGTCTGTCTCTCCTTCCCTCATCTCCTCTCTCTCTCTCTCTCTCTCTCTCTCTCTCTCTCTCTCTCTCTCTCTCTCTCTCTCTCTCTCTTCCAAACATGTCGTCTCTGTAGTAGTAGCTTACATTATTGACTTTATCGCAGAGGGTGCCGTAAGCACGTACGGACACTGTCTCCAGCCAAACAGTCTTATGAATCAGAATAGGCATTGCCTTACACCACCACCACAGCGACACAGCCTCAGAGCAGTGTCTCCTCTGGCCGGTTACCTCGTAACGATCGGGTATGGAGTGCTGCCTGTCAGCTGCAGGTGCAGGGATAGGGGTGGCTGGAAGAGAGGGGGGTGAGGGGGGGGGGGGGTGGGAGTTGGGGACTGTGTTAGGGTGTGGGTTTGGCGTTGGAATAAGCAGCATGTAAGTAGAGTGATGTTGTTAAGAGGCTGTGGAAGAAGAGACAGCTAAAAACAAACAAGCAAATGGGCGAGACAAAGAAAACGATGAAAACAAAATCAACACATAAAGACTCCGAATGAAACAAGACCTAGCGCATTAGGGGCTGTTTATACCCGGTACCCACTTTTGTACGCTACCCTTGAAAAAGGACGTGGTCAGGCAAACATAGAAGTGCACACACACAGAGACACACACACGCACGCACGCACGCACGCACGCACGCACGCACGCACGCTCGCTCACACGCACACATTCAGACACACACAGAGACACACACAGACACACACACAGACACACACACACACACACACACACACACACACACACACACACACACACACACACACACACACACACACACACACACACTCGCTCACGCATACATACAGCCGAGTCCAGAAAACAGAAAGCGGGTAGGAGGAGAATAGACAGGTTAAGAGAAAGTCAAAACGCCGACGTCACAAAACTTTCCAACGCTTCTTGAGTGTGTGTGTGTGTGTGTGTGTGTGTGTGTGTGTGTGTGTGTGTGTGTGTGTGTGTGTGTGTGTGAAAATTGGAAGAGGGCAGAATGCCATCATCAATCAGATAAATCGGTTCTCAAGGGGCTCCAAGGATGGGCTTATACAAAAATCACCTGCGCAGATAAGTAAGAGACAGGGCCATTGGCTGTGTGTGTGTGTGTGTGTGTGTGTGTGTGTGTGTGTGTGTGTGTTCGTTCGTTGTGTGTGTGTGTGTGTGTGTGTGTGTGTGTGTGTGTGTGTGTGTGTGTGTGCCTTCGTTCGTCCGTGCGTGCGTGCGTGCGTGCAAAGACATGCGAATGTTGTGTATGTGCGTACGTACGTGTGTGTATGTGTGTGTGTGTAAAGGAGGGGGGGGGGGGGGGGGGGGGGGGGGGGGGGGAGGTGTAAGCTCGTATACATGTAGCAGTCAAGGGATACGGAGAGTGAACTAGACGTCGTGACACGGTTTACACAGAAATTCTTGCACCTGCACGAATTCCCACCACCCCCCAATCCCCACCTCCCTCCCACCTACCCATCTCCACCCACTTCCTTCCTTTGGCTTTTCACCTCCTCTTCATATTTCTCCCAGCCATCCACACCGTTCACCATTCCTCATTTCTAACTCATCCCCCCAAAAACAAAACAAACAAACACAAACAAACAAAAAACCGGAACACGAAACACAAATTCGTTTTCCTTTCCGAGCCGATATCAGGTTTGGAGATGTATCTATGTGAACGATCAATGAACTCACGCGCGCAACTGAAAGCGAAACTGACAAAAGATAGATTCCAAGCCATGGATGTGAGGTGTTTACTGAAAGATACCACACATCAGACACACTGATCACATCACCTACGATCGAGTGCATCGAACCGTCAATCAGCAGTTCGGACCGTATGAGGAGCAACTGGCCATCAGTTAAAAGAACACAAGAATGTTGGTGATGGCCAAGTAACAGTATCCATGGGCCGTACTAAAACTTTCCTCAAGGGAACTGTTGACGGAAGGGGAGATAGAACAAAACAAAAACAAACAAACAAAAAACCGATGGACTGACATCGCAGAATGGACAGGGAAACATTTGCAGAGACCCGAAAGTTGGTACACCACCGACAGAACTTGACAAACCTCTCAGTGGGGTATCCCACCGAGTCCCCCACAGAATGAAGGGAGAAAGAAAAATTTGTTTTATAAAACCAGATTCATATCTCCCAACCAGCACCGCTCCCACCACCCCCACCCCCCTCTCCGCTTTCGCGCTCCTCCTTCTGTTCCCCACACCTTCCATGTCACATTTAGAACAGAAATTAAACTGCTAAACCACTATTTTAGTTTGAATATCACGTGAACGTAGTAATATCATGCACGTTTTTGAACGCGAAAATGTCTGGGTCAGATCTGCTGTGGGGCTGTCCGTGGTGACTCGTCACCGACGATTACAGTTGGCACAGAGTTCAGTGGTGTGACAGGCAAAAGTGAAGTGGGCTGAGGCCGCGAAAGTGCCTGTAATGTGTCACTACCTGTAACGTTGTTTGCTGACTTCTTTCCCCTTGTTGCCGTTTGTGCTGGTACGGAAGTGTACCGCTGAAAAGTCTAGTCAGCCTTTTCTCTCAGGTGGGATGAGAGTTGGGCAGGATGGTAGGAGGGTCGAGGGCAGAAACATGATCAAATGGTCGATCTTCAAGGATGAATAATAATTTCTCACTCTTTTTCTTTCAGTCTCTGTCTCTGTCTCTCTCTGTCTCTCTCTCTCTCTCTCTCTCTCTCTCTCTCTCTCTCTCTCTCTCTCTCTCTCTCTCTCTCTCTCTCTGTGTCTGCCGATCGGTCGGTCTGTCATACTCCAGGACAGATTGGAAGAATAGGCTATGCCTAAACTCTTAATCCTTGATCGAATAAAGGTTCCTAAGTCCTGAGTTCTCTCTCTCTCTCTCTCTCTCTCTCTCCTCTCTCTCTCTCTCTCTCTCTCTCCGTCCGTCGGGGGGGTGAGGGTGGAGTGGGATGGGGAGGGGGGAGGGAGTGTGTGTGCTTGAGGGGGAAGTCCCTGTCCATTTCTAATAAAGGGTAAGGCCATGGTGCGTTAGAGGTCCTTTGTTCATAAAGGGCAAGGCCATGGTGTACCAGGGGTGCTTTGTTAATAAAGGACAAGACCATGATGTTACAGGGGTCCTTTGTTAATAAAGGGCAACGCCATGGTGTGCCAGGAGTCCTTTGTTAATAAAGGAGGTAAGGCCATGGTGTGCCAGGGGTCCTTTGTTAATAAAGCGCCAAGGCCATGGTGTGCCAGATGTCCTTTGTTAATAAAGGGTAAGGCCATGGTCTGCCGGGGTCCTTTGTCAATAAAAGGCAAAGCCATGGTCTGCCGGGGTCCTTTGTTAATAAAGGGCAAAGCCATGGGGTGCCAGTGGTCCTTTGTTAATAAAGGGCAAGGCCATGGGGTGCCAGGGGTCCTTTGTTAATAAAGGGTAAGGCCATGGTCTGCCGGGGTCCTCCTTTGTTAATAAAGGGGCAAGGCCATGGGGTGCCAGGGGTCCTTTGTTGATAAAGGGCAAGGCCATGGGGTGCCAGGGGTCCTTTGTTAATAAAGGGTAAGGCCATGGTCTGCCGGGGTCCTTTGTCAATAAAGGGCAAAGCCATGGTCTGCCGGGGTCCTTTGTTAATAAAGGGCAAAGCCATGGGGGGTGCCAGTGGTCCTTTGTTAATAAAGGGCAAGGCCATGGGGTGCCAGGGGTCCTTTGTTAATAAAGGGTAAGGCCATGGTCTGCCGGGGGTCCTTTGTCAATAAAGGGCAAAGCCATGGGGTGCCAGGGGTCCTTTGTTGATAAAGGGCAAGGCCATGGGGTGCCAGGAATCCTTTCTTGATAAAGGGCAAGGCCATGGGGTGCCAGTGGTCCTTTGTCAATAAAGGGCAAAGCCATGGTGTGCCAGTGGTTCTTTGTTAATAAAGGGCAAGGCCATGTGGTGCCAGGGGGTCCTTTGTAATAATAAAGGGCAAGGCCATGGGGTGCCAGGGGTCCTTTGTTAATAAAGGGCAAAGCCATGGGGTGCCAGGGGTCCTTTGTTAATAAAGGGCAAAGGGCCATGTGGTGCCAGGGGTCCTTTGTTAATAAAGGGCAGGCCATGGGGTGCCAGTGGTCCTTGTTAATAAAGGGCAAGGCCATGGGGTGCCAGGGGTCCTTTGTTAATAAAGGGCAAGGCCATGGGGTGCCAGGGGTCCTTTGTTATAAAGGGCAAGGCCATGGGGTGCCAGGGGTCCTTTGTTAATAAAGGGGCAAGGCCATGGGGGGTGCCAGGGGTCCTTTGTTAATAAAGGGCAAGGCCATGGGGTGCCAGGGGTCCTTTGTTAACAAAGGGCAAGGCCATGGGGTGCTAGGGGTCCTTTGTTGATAAAGGGCAAGGCCATGGGGGTGCCAGGGGTCCTTTGTCAATAAAGGGTAAGGCCATGGGGGTGCCAGGGGTCCTTTGTTAATAAAGGGCAAGGCCATGGGGTTCTGGGGGCCTTTGTTTATTAAGGGCAAGGCCATGGGGTTACAGGGGTCCTTTGTTAATAAAGGGCAAGGCCATAGTGTGCCAGGGGTCCTTTGTTGATAAAGGGCAAGGCCATGGGGTGCCAGGGGTCCTTTGTTAATAAAGGGCAACGCCATGGTGTGCCAGGGGTCCTTTGTTAATAAAGGGCAACGCCATGGTGTGCCAGGGGTCCTTGTTAATAAAGGGCAAGGCCATGGGGTGCCAGGGGCTGGATGACACTCCCCTCTCCCCTCCCCCGTTACGCCACCCCTCATCCTCACCCTCTCCCGGTCTCTTCCCTTTCTCTCGTCTGTCTCGGTCTGTCTGTACGTTTGTCTGATTCTGTCTGTATGTCTGTTTGTCTGTCTCTCTCTACCTTGTTTTTTTGTCTGTCTGTCTGTCTGTCTGTCTCTCTCTCTCTCTCTCTGTCTCTCTCGCTGTGTGTGTGTGTGTGTGTGTGTGTGTGTGTGTGTGTGTGTGTGTGTGTGTCGCTCTCTCTCTCACACTCTCACTCTCTCTCTCCTCTCTCTCTCTCTCTCTCTCTCTCTCTCTCTCTCTCTCCTCTCTCTCTCTCTCTCTCTCTCTGTCTGCCTCTCTCTCTCTCTCTCTCTCTCTCTCTGTCTGCCTCCCCCCACCACCCCCCCTCTCTCTGCATGCTGGTTGTGTGTGTGTGCGAGTCTGTGTGTATGTATGTATGTATGTGTGTGTGTGTGTGTGTGTGTGTGTGTGTGTGTGTGTGTGTGTGTGCGCGCGCGTGCGCGTGCGTGTATATATATATATAGTGCGTGTATATATATATATATATATATATATATATATATATATATATATATATATATATATATATATATATATAAGTGTGTGCGCGTATATGCACACGTTTGCCCACTGCGTCTGTCTGCTTGTTTTTGACCGAAGTTAATATTTTTTTCTGTGTTCGCACGTGTAAACGTGAGCTCATCCCCTCCCCCACTCCCCCCCCCCCCACCTCCAGACCCCCATCCCCCAAACCTTCCATCACAAACCCCATCCCTCGCTTCCTACGAAAAAAAAAAAAACAAAAACAAATAAACAAAACAAAAACAAACAAACAAAAAAGGCTAATGGTGAGTATCCAAAGATGGTGACATTTACGTCGTGTTAGTCTGAGACTTTGAAGGACATATTGTGTGTCACAGACCAAAGTCTGTATTGGAATCAAGCTGCAGAGAAACGACTTAGTATACATGTTATGATAACAGTTGCGACCATTTCCCACACCTCTCCACCGCCGTGGGCAGACAACTCTCGGCATCTAATAAGCGCCATGCTACACAACGGCATGCATGCTCGACAGAACCACCGCCGCCCTCCCTTCTTCCTTCTTCCTTCTCCTTCCTTCCTTCTCTCCCTCCTGTCCATTCCGGCGGACTTGCACCGGACCCGACCTCACGCTGACGGGTGTCAGAGCCTTCAAGGTGGAGCGAGGGGGGGGTGGGGGGGGGGGGGGGGGTGGGGTACGGGTGGCGGATAAGCCCCATTCAAGTGTCACCCGAATGATCCCGGGTGGCTGCTGCGGGAGAGGGAGAGTAGGGGTGCGGGTGCGATACGAAGACAGACACCCACGCACTCTCCCACCTCTGAAAGGTCTACGTGACCAACCGACGGCGCCTTTCACGGGAACGATCGGGTTCTTGGAGCTGAGCCTGAGACCACCGACATTTCTCTCTCTCTCTCTCTCTCTCATCTCCTCTCTCTCTCTCTCTCTCTCTCTCTCTCTCTCTCTCTCAAATCCACACGGGTGCGTTTGTACAGTGGGTAGACGACTTCCTGTCTCTAGATTCTCCGAGATTCGTTGGTTCGAATCTCGGCTCAGTGCGGATTCAGGAGAATCCCACCCCTCTCCTCTCCTCCCCTCTGTCTCCTCTCCCCTCCTCTCATCCCAATCTCTTCCAGTCAGCGTCAGTTTGTGCATGTCTAGCTATATACTTGGCAAGAATTGTAAAGGATCAAATGGAAAATGCTGTGCTGAAGTCATGGATTTCATTTCGATGATGTGAAATGTGTGAACGGCCAGGAATTGGAACATTGTATGATAGTGCTCCCTGGGTTTGAGAAACACATCGTCATCGTACAGTCGCTCACCCGAAAACGGAGTGTGGATGTGTGCATTGCAAATCTGGTTTACACTATAGTCAAAGAGAAGAATACGGGTGCGTAGGGAGTCATGTGACAAAAATGTGACGGGGAATGGGGAGGGAGAGGGGGCAAGTGAGAAGGGAGTGTGGGGATGTATGGGGTTGGGTGGCAAGGGGTCGACGGTTTGTGGTCTTATACGTAAACTTTCAAAGGACAGAGATGTGGGAGGCCCATGAGATTACAGGAAGGAAGCAGCAGTGGTTTCTTGATGCAGGGTTTGTTTGTAAGTGAAAGTGTCACAGCATGTTGGTTGGCGTATTTGTTTGTTTGTTTATTTGCTTGTTTTGTTTTTGGAATGGTCGATGAGTGCGTTTTGAAGACACGAGACACATGCCCGGTGCGCTCCTGACTCTGTGTGTGTGTGTGTGTGTGTGTGTGTGTGTGTGTGTGTGTGTGTGTGTGTGTGTTACAGTATGCGTGTGATTCAGTATATGGTGTGTGTGTGTGTGTGTGTGTTTCAGTATGTGTGTTGCTGTCTCTCTCTCTCTCTCTCTCTCTCTCTCTCTCTCTCTCTCTCTGGCCCTAATGCACGCACGTGCGTGCGCATTTATATGTGTGTGAGTGCGTATATGTGTGCGTGAATATTTTAAAGTCATGTTTGTAATTGTTTATATTAATAGCTGCAGTCGAATTAGCCCTTGATGAACTGTT
>JADBJO010002317.1:120000-125000 GCA_016801955.1 Conus betulinus
AGGCGATGAGAATTAACTGCTGGGAGGTGATGGTTGCTGCTGGGGTTTTCTTCGTCCCAATATCTTTCTCGGATGTTCAAGTTCAGATGGTGAGATTAGAGAGTGAGAGGAGACAGGAGAGAGAGAGAGAGAGAGAGAGAGAGAGAGAGGAGAGAGAGAGAGAGAGAGTCAGAGAGAGAGAGACAGAGAGACAGAGAGAGAGACAGACAGACAGACAGACAGACAGAGACAGAAAGGAGACAGAGACAGAAAGGAAGATGGTGTGGCATAGTACCATCCAGGTTTTATTGGATTCTTTACTCACCATAGGTAACATGGCAAACGCAGAGGTAAGGTATGGGGCTTCTTCATCATTTCGCTGCTGCCACTACGTAAATATAATTATGGTCTCTGAAGCTGGCAGTTGTTATGGAGGGCGCCACACGATTGCAGCTTGCAAACGTCTGACTGTGAACTCTGTGGTGAGCCAATAAAGGGGGGGGGGGGGGGGGGGGGGGGGGCAGACAGAGAAGAGGGTAAAGGGGTGGGAGGTGGGTTTTTTAACCCACAGATGTACAGAGTCGTTAGTGTAACGACGTGAACGAGGTGGCAAGTCCGTCATCGTAACATGTTTTGCTGATGCGGGAAGTCCTCAGCAGCCGTGCTTTGGGCACTGTGGTCATGCAGGACCATACTGTACATGTTGTCTTCGCTTCCACGTCCTCAGAATGTCCGCTCATGCCCCTCCCGCCCGCCAATGCCACGCCCCAAGCCCCCACTGTTGCTTTAGCTATCTTTCTTTCCGCCCTCACAGCACATGCATTCACGGGTGGTTTATAACCCACATCATCAATAGCGGGATCGTAAAGTCAGTGTGTACACCACGACGATGTATGTTCGTGGTCTACACACACACACACACACACACACACACACACACACACACACACACACACACACACACACACACACAGAGCATTTTCTGCGAGAAAGGCAGAAATATTGGCTGTTTTTTTCTGCTATGTCTTACCACCAATGTCGTCTGTGGTAGCTCCGTGGTTTGAATAATTACCTCATGCTAATTATTCTACTTTTGGAAAGTGTTTCACGCGTGGAAGGTTCGATTATGCCCTGATTTTTGTAGCCCGGTGATTTAAGTGACTGATTCATGCTAATTACTTAATTTGGAAAGTTTTGCTACCGGAAAGTTCAATCCTGACCTAGTTTGGGTTACTAACGATTACGCGCACCTCATTGCAGGACAGTATGCGCAGCCGTTGTGACGAAAATGTCCCAGTGTAAACGTTTCTTAAAGTGATCGCACTTACGTATAAGGTAACGTCGGATTTAGCCAAGACAAGGTGCAGTAAACTGAGTAGTGTAACAGGGTGGAGGCGGCCCCCAAAGAAACTGACCCTACGTCTCTGTGGGTGGCACTATAGAATCGTCTGGTCACTCAGTTGATGCTGTCTGTTTCTACACGGACTGCGCTGTCTTGGCTCTGCCCTTCAGTCGTTCTCTGTCTGCTCTCCTTCTCCGAGTTACGCCTCCTCCCCTGTGAAACAAAACAGCAACAGTAGAAAGAAAAAGAGGTTGTGAGACTGAAGACGGTCTGGGGAGCGGGAGTGGTGGTGGTGGTAGTGGTGGTGGTGTGTGTGTGGGGGGGGGGGGGGGGGGGGGGGGGGGGCGATGAGGTGGGAGTGGGAGACCCGGTGACCGAACTTTTTAACAAAGCCACGGAAACAGTGAACTGGGTTCTGGTGTCACTGAAGAACCATTTTTATCCATTAGTCAGATGGCTGGTCCGATTACCTCCCACAAAGCCCCCTCCTCCTCACCCCACCCCCCCCCCCCCCCCCCCCTCCCTACCCCACCTATCCCCGATCTCCATTTCCTCCTACTCCAGCCATCCCCCCTTCCTCCCCCCCCGGTTCTCCTCAGGGCTGCTGAGCGTACTGGCGATTGCGCAGCCTGACAACGTCCCCGTGCAGTGTTACGGTGCAGGCGATCGTTATTGAGTTAGTTTCCCCGCACCGCCGACAACGGGCAGGTCGACCCTCCTCCCGCAGTCGGTTCAGTCACGTCGAAGGTGGTGCTGAACTTGCTTCCGCGGTGTAGGCCTGTGTGTCGTTGTGTCGTCGCAACTTGGTCTGGGTTGGAGCATGAATGACCTACTCCTATGACCTCTCTCTCTCTCTCTCTCTCTCTCGCGCGCGCGCGCGTGAGTGAGTGAGTGAGTGAGTGTGTGTGTATGTGTGTAAGAGAGAGAGAGAGAGAGAGAGAGAGAGAGAGAGAGAGAGAGAGAGAGAGAGAGAGAGAGAGAGAGAGAGGAGAGAGAGAGAGAGACCCACCCACCCACCCTCACAGCACGCACGCATGTGTGTGTTTGAATGCAAAAAAAAAAAAAAAAAAAAAAGTCCAGGGCCTGGTGTTTTGAATTTCAAAAGTGAAACGCATCAAAGGTCATGAGTCCGTCTTTTACACTTGGACAAGAAAACGTCAGTTTCATTTGTGACGAGGTATGCGAGTGATATATACGAAAGTCCCGTTCTCCAAAGGGCAGGGCACTGCTCCACATCAAGAGATTAAGCAGGCTGTTGACTTGTACACAAGACAAAGAAAATAGCAACAGGAATCATGTATTTGCCTGCAGCCTTCCCCCATGGACTTTTTACAAAGCCTTTGCGTTTTGGGTTTGATCACTGAACTTCACTGCTTTTTGTGTCGAGCGGCACAAAAATCAGACCTGCGTTACATTGTCATGGTGTTCACTTACGGAAATGTAATACAGGTCTGATTTTTGTTGTGCGACTAAACACAAAGGCTGTGTAGTACAGTGATCAAGCCAAAGGGCAACAGCTTGGTTATAAAGTCTCCGGTTGAAGGCTGCAGTCTTGTCGATATCTATTTATCAGTTATATATCTTCACACACACACACACACACACACACACACACACACACACACACACACACACACACACACATACACGTTGCTGACTCACGCAGAGATGTGTGTGTGTGTGTGTGTGTGTGTGTGTGTGTGTGTGTGTGTGTGTGTGTGTGTGTGTGTTTATGTATATATAAACTTTATGTTCCCGTATCCAAGGAACAAGATATACATAGATAAACAAACACACACACACACACACACACACACACACACACACACACACACACACACACACACACACACGCGCGCGCGCGCGCGCGCGCGCGCATATATATATATATATATATATATATATATATATATATATATATATATATATATATACACTGCCATGAAACGGTTTCTGCTCACACACACACACACACACACACACACACACACACACACACACACACACACACACACACACACACACACACGTGTGTGTGTGTGTGTGTGTGTGTGTGTGTGTGTGTGTGTGTGTGTGTAAACCCTACGTTTCCGTGTCAAAGGAACAAGATCGAGGCACCAGCCCTCACTTCAGACCTTACAGTGATGGTAAACCGTTTATTTAGTCTTCTTGCTATATGTGTGACTTTAACCTAGTCATTTTCGTTCTGTTGACAGGAGTGAACACACGGCTGAACGCCTTTCATGACGCCGGACCTGTGGGAGCCACTGGACGGTCTGTGGATATATACCCAGTGGCTGTTGCTGACTCAGCGCAGAGATGCGATGTCTTCTGATGCCTGGCGTCCAGCGTGAAACGTAGCTTCCCTCTCCAGTTGGTGACGCCGTCGCCGGACGCTTCGCTTCCCGTGTTGTTGGGGTGCGCGCTGGGCACACCCCCTTCACAAATCACCATGGCTGCGGCAGTGCACGTGGCACGCGCTTCTCCCCCGCGTCTCGAGACGCTCTACCCCGCCATGGCACCCCCCCCGCCCTCTCTCGCCATGGCCCACCCTTCCGCTCTGCCTCCCAACCCCATGGACCCTAAGCATTACTTGCCCCTCGGGTTCCCTGACACCCCCTTCCCTTCCCTCTCCTTCCATCCCCTCCATCCGCCCCTTCCCCCTCCCTTACCTCCGCCGGCCCACTGCTACGAGGAGGAGGAGTTTGAGGAGGACATTGACGAGGACGACATGAGTGACCTGGAGGAGGAGCTGCAGCAGGAGCTGCTGAAGTATCGCCACAGGCAGCTGGAGCCGGACATGACCCGCCAGCTGCTGAGTTTCGCCGACAGGGTCAGCGCCGACATCCACAAGGTCTTCGGCCGCAAGAAAGGAGACGAGGACTCTTGTGACGTGTACGAAGACAAATGGACGATCACCAAATCGGGGCGGGAGCTGTACTACGCTGATTTGTTGAAGATAGCTCAAGGGGACTTCGGCGATTCCAAGTCATCTTCACACAAAGCATCGGAAACTTCCCAGCGCGGTGCCGCCGCCCGAAGTGATGGAAGACAACCGGCACTCTTTTTCCGGAAGGGCTGATGTCTCTCTGGGACTGGGACCTCTGGGCGAACTGTTCGAGCTTGGGCTGCAGACTGGCAAGCAGAAGAAGAGCTCGTCCAACCACGCGGCTAACAAACGGCAGAGAAATGACTCGGGGGCTGGCACGTCCAAGCCCGGTGCCCATGCACAAACGATCTTTCCCGGAGTCGTTCTGGGAGGAGCCCGGGGGACGACGACCAGTCCCCCATCAGGCAGCACGGGCCTGGACCTCCCTGCGGCCACGTCCAGTGTGGTGCACAACCTCAGCTCTGGCAAGCTGCCGGACTTCAGCGACCTGGTGGACAGCTGGAAATGGTGATCAGGCGCAGCAGCTGCAGCAGCTGCACTCGCTGCAGGCCATGCACCATCCCCATCAGCATCCCCAGCAGCAGCGTGTGTCTCCGTGTTCGATACTGTATCCGTAGATCCTGCCAGAAAGCGGGGGGTTGTGACCAGAGCTACAGCCACAGGAAGACAACGGGCATTCACAACAGGAGACATGTTACATACACTGCCATGAAACAGTTCTGCTCAGTTACTGCCATGTGTCCCTCTGTGTCTGTGTGGATGTTAGCGAAGTAGATCTAGTCTGTATGA
>JADBJO010002317.1:127500-135000 GCA_016801955.1 Conus betulinus
GTGTGTGTGTGTGTGTGTGTGTGTGTGTGTGTGTGTGTGTGTGTGCGTGCGTGGCGCGCGCGGCGCGAAATTCACATGGCAATCGATAAAAAGTGGTGAGCATGGCATGTTCTCGTAAGTGCGTCAGTTAAGAAAGACAGACAGCCGGGGCAAACAGACATTTAGAATATAATGTGTTGTGACATGGTCTAGAGATTATTGTTATGAAGTGACGAACTCCATTGCCGTGAAATTGACAGAACAGGAGACGAGAACTGCGAAATTAACGAAAGACAGGCATTATGACATTGACAGAAGAATGGAGACGAATTTTGTGACAGCGACGGTCGGGATTCGACTGAAAACGATCGTCGTTAAATTGACCGAGGAGAAAAATTCTGAAACCGACAAAACGACAGCTGAAATGAGATTGATAGAAAAAAGGTGCTATGAAACTGGAAAAAAAAGGGGGGGGGGGGGGGGGGGGGGAATGATATAAAATTGACAGAAAATATGAGTTGTGAATCGACAGAGTGGGGTGGGAGGGGGCACAGGAATGGAAGCACATGTGAAACTGACAATGAACATATGTGTATCGAAATTTGACATGTGAAAACAAACAATTTGACAGTGACAGACAAGGTGGATGCTACGAGAGTGACAAAAAGTAAATGTGAAGCTGACACAAGATGAGCGTTATAAGATCGACATGTGACAAAAACGAAACTGACAGAAAACGAGTGTGTATAAAATCTGTCTGGAGACAAATGAGAAAGTAAGTGGAGGTAGCAATTACGAAATTGACAGAAGATGACTTTTGTGAAATTGAAAGGAGACAGATGTTATAAAACAGATAGAAGATGAAACGTTGTGAAACTGACTAAAGACAAAATGTGAAATTGATAAAAAAAAAACAAAAAAAAAAGTTACGAATTTGACAGAAGACAAATGCTGTGAAATTGACAGAGACGAGTTTTTGTGTAATTAACGGAAGACAAAGAGGTGTTGTGTGTAATGAACGGAAGACAAAGGTACTGTTGACAGAAGATGAGTTTTGTATAATTAACAGAAAACAAAAGTCGACATGGGCAGAAGAGAGGTATACTGAAACTGACAGATGACAGGCATTATGAAATGGACAGAACACATAAAACATGTGTTATAAGATAGAAAATAGGTATAATGAAATCAACAGAAGACGACAATTGTCAAACTAATGAAAGATGAGCGTTGTAAAAGTTACAGAAGAAATACGTTCCGACACTGACAGACGACGAGTGTTGCGAAATCGTCAGCGGACGGATGTTATGAATTTGACAGAAGACGACTGACGTGAAGCTGGCAGAAGACGCGTGTTGTAAAATTAACAGAAAAATTAATTGTGAAACCGACAGATGACGGGTGTTTTCGTCTTGAGACGAGTGTTATGAAACTGACAGAAGACAACTGACAACACTATGTCTGTCGATTTCATAAACACTGGTCTCTGTAATATCACCAGTCTTCAGAAGAAGATTGTCATCTGTCAGACGAGTGACTTCGTCTCAAGACAAGTGTTATGAAACTGACAGAGACAACTGATATGAACATGACAGAAGACGAGTGTTTTAAACACTGACAGACATCTGGTGATAAAAAGCCTACAGAAGACCAGTGTTATGAAATCGACAGACGTAGTGTTGTTTAAAACAGATGGGCCAGTTAGTGAAGGAATTTCGCCAAGTACATGGATAATGAACATCACTTCGAGATGTCTTTCCAGATCTCAAGCAGGAGAGCATTGTCAGCCCCACACCTTGTTGACTAGAGAACAGGAGACATCTCTAGGCTCTATATACTTACATTTTTAGTCTCTTGTCGAAAACAAAAGGTGCTGAATTGCATTCTGCAGCCTTGGCGTGGTGGGTAGCGTCACAGACAGACATTTGGATGGGGACGGAGGAGTGGGGGAGGGGAGGGGGTGGGGGGGGGGGGGGGGGGGGGGGGGGGGGGGGGGGGGGGGGTGAGACGGGTAATTTAAACTCCATCATAGATGTATTATCGTGTGTGTGAGTGAATGAGCGTGTGTTGTGTGTGTGTGTGTGTGTGTGTGGTGTGTGTGTGTGTGTGTGGTGTGTGTGCGCGCGCGCGCAGATGTGTGTGTGTCTGTGTGTGTGTCTGTGTGTGCGCGCGCGTGCATGCGCGCTTGCGCGTGTGTTTGTGTATATGTGTGTGCGCGTGTGTGTATGAAATTTGGCCGGGTCCCATGTAGAATATCTTACGAGTTTTGATGGGAGGCTGCGGCCACATAGTCAGTCAGTCGGGGTTTGTTTAGGGTGAGGAAGAAGGGAGGTAAGGGGGGCGTGGTGTGTGTAATAGAGTGCAGCCCCGTCGTGTGGTCATGGATGGACCAGGAATAAGACTCCACAGAAGGTTATTACAACATGTACTCACATTGTAACCTCTGATTTTCATGATTAAAAAAAAAGAAGTTTAAACTGTCTGACCCCTCACGCACGCGTGGGCTGTATTGATTTAATGAGCAAACTGGCCATGGAATGTCAGCCTCCACATTTTGTCGTTACAAATGACAGTTGCGGAATGTGGACTTTGCACGGAGTTATTCAGTGAATGCGGACGCCCTGACGATGATTAGCGATGCTTGTCGGATTGAAATAGTGAGTGGACAAAAGTCAAGTTTACATAGATATACACACCTACACCCCCCCCTCCCCCCACCAGGAGAGAGAGAGAGAGAGAGAGAGAGAGAGAGAGAGAGAGAGAGAGAGAGAGAGAGAGAGAGAGAGAGAGAGAGAGAGAGAGAGATTTAATTAATTACTTCGGTGTGTAATTCCGCTTTCTACCTCCGGCAAGAATATAATAGTTTCAACCACTTCTGTTGATTTGTCTGTCAGCAAGAGTACAAGGAGGGGAAAGGGGGTGGGGGTGTGGGGGTCCTTTTAAGCCAATTTTTTTAAAAAAAAACTCGTTGGAAAAATAGAATGTTGTCCGGTGGAAAGATGAAATGTTGTCCAGTGGAAAGATGGAATATTGTCCGATGGAAAGATGGAAAATTGTCCGGTGGAAAAATGGAATGGTTGTTCGGTGGAAAGATGGAATATTGTCCGATGGAAAGATGGGGTGTTGTCCAATGACCATCAAATTTTTGTACAGTACGGATCAAAAGGTGAATCCGATGTTTTCTCTTTTCTTTTTCACTCACTTTAACATTGCGAGGTATACTTTTTTTCGACAGTTTATTCCTCTAAATTACAGCCCAGCTCCGGCGACAAAAAACAACACTGATAGTTGGACAGGTAGAGGTTATTTCATTCAGTCACAGCACAGTAAGAAACTGAGCTAGAGACCTGTAATTGTCATCAGAGTATAGCCGAGGCAATGAGGATTTAGTTGCCTAAAAAACAGTTCTGATGTGGCTGCCATAGTTTGGAGGTAAATGAAAAAAATAAAGCGATAGATTCGCGTAATGTTGGATTAAAGTTAAGAGGAAGTGTTCAACTTTGGCAGACGTCTACGCTCGCCTGAGTGTTTTTCTGTTTAATCATGATTTGATTTGTTTATGAAGCGCTTTATAGCTTATCTGCTGACATTCTCAATTGCTTGTCACAGTGTGTGTGTGTGTGTGTGTGTGTGTGTGTGTGTGTGTGTGTGTGTGTGTGTGTGTTTTTTATTTACACTTTTATATTGTGAGAGAAAATGTGTGGGTCGGGGGGTGGGGATGGGGGGAGGGGAGGTTGTTGGGTTTTACGACGAACATGCTGTTTGCGGACTCAAGTATGTGTGGATTTTAGCGCGCTTGCGCTTGTTTGTCTTTGTGTGCGTCAGCATACTAGTAGTGTGTGTGTGTGTGTGTGGGGTGGGTGTGTGTGGGGGTGTGGGGGGGATGTGAGGGGGTGGGGGTGGGGGGGGGGGGGGGCGGAGAGAGAGAGAGGGGCTCAAAACGGACTAGTCTTCTCTGTCATAGTCGGTGCTTTTGTGTCATTTTTGTTTTTCATAAAACAGGGTAAAAAAAAAAAAATGTATAGCCGTTTGATCAATGTACGTCATTTAAACAAATGATGATCATCTGTCACCTTCAGCCTGTACCATACGATACAATGCCCTCCTCCCCCACTTTCCTCATTCCTCCAGGCTCCATGTCAAGCAGACATGAGTAGGAAGATGAAGCTGGCTAGAGATCTGATGTATCATGCAACATGCATTCACAACAGTTTCAGTTCGTAACCATTTTGATATGTTAACATCACTATCAAATCGTCTGTTGAATGTTATTATCATTATTATTATTGTTATCATTACTCTTATCATTATTAATATTATTGTTGTTGCTGTCATTATTATCATCATTATCATTCTTATCATCATCATAATCATAAACATTGTCAGCATTACTGTCAGCATCGTTATCATCATCATCATTTCATTGTTAGCATTATTATCATTGTTGTTGTTGTTGCTATTCTTGTTTTTGTCAGTTTCCTTTCATTTATCAACAGATTGATTGATGACGAATGACGATGATTGTTTGTTTCGTGCAATTTCATACTGTTTGATGCCTTGACGTGTACATGTACTGATACTGAATGTTGAATAAAAACGGGCCAGGACGTAGCTAACGACCTTTTGTCATTATAATCAAAATATGCGTGACTGTGTCAGTGTATGAACGAAGCTGAAAAGAAGGAATAAAAAAGCAAACAAACAAATAAACTAAAGCAAAAGCAATGAAATAAGAAAGTAAATAAAGAAATAGATACTATATGCATACATATGCCAACACACACACACACCACACACACACACACACACACACACACACACACACACACACACACACACGCGCACACACACACACACACACACACACACACACACACACACACACACACACACACACACAACTCACTCTCTCTCTCTCTCTCTCTCTCTCTCTCTCTCTCTCTCTCTCTCTCTCTCCCTCTCTCTCTCTCTCATTGTTAAACCAGGACTTAGCAAGTTCCCTCATAGCCTTTTTCTTATAGTTCAGCAAATTCGCCACAATACGCAAAGTCTGTATTTGTTCAGGACACACTGAACTATCTTATCTCCCCGTGATAAGTATTGACAACCGATCTTCCCATTATTCAACACTGCTAACAACCACGCACGCCCTGTCAACCATCATGTACACAGCCGACAGGCTCAGGCCAGGGAGAATTTCTTTAAAGGCCGATAACCCGCAGAGTGTGTCATCTTGAAGTTTATCAGAGTTATTCCTGCACGTGCGCTCTCTAGAGTGGGGTGTCGTGAGAAGAACACCCACGATTTTAAGGCCTACCAGTGGGGACGTGTGTGCAAATAGTTGCGGACGTTCGCCACAACGGGGAACTGAGTGTGTCAATAGCGATGAGAAATGGGAAATAGTGGAAGTTGAGAAACTATGTCTCATTGGAGCTAAAAATCACAATTACGTTCATCATCCTGAAGTGGAAAACATGTCACTTTTTTGTTCTCTTCTTCGAATCAGCCAGGCGTGAGTAACTCAATCAGTAACATTCCGTTGTTTGTTATTCATGATACATTCAATAATTTGTCGTCCGCTATTGAAAATTGGTTCATGCATGAGATACTTCTGCATATGCATTGCAGGACCATTAGCCTACATTGTCAAATGTAGTTGTACGTAGCGCGCGCGCGCGCGCGCGCGCGCGCGTGTGTGTGTGTGTGTGTGTGTGTGTGTTTGTGTATATGTGCGTGTTTGTGCGTGCGTGCGTGCGGGCGTGCGTACGTGTGTGTGTGTTTGTGTGTGTGTGTGTGTGTGTGTGTGTGTGTGTGTGTGTGTGTGTAGCTATGCATGCATGATGCATGCATATATGCAGCTTATTATATGTTTGAACATTATGATCCAGTCGAGAGGATCATTATTTTTGTTGTTGGAAGAAAGGAAAAGAAAAAAAAATGATGGCAAGACACAACATTTAATCATCAAAGTTCGTAATGCTCGAAAGCGATTCAAAATGAAAAACGAATTGGGAAAATAAATAGACCCATGCACTTCCATAACTGGCATGTGAGATTCAAAACCTTTGCCTGAAAATGTTTCAGAGTTCTATGGTACTCTCTCTCTCTCTCTCTCTCTCTCTCTCTCTCTCTCTCTCTCTCTCTCTCTCTCTCTCTCTCTCTCTCAAACGGCATCGTTTCTTCTGAGAGAATGGGTAAATCAGCTGCCGCATTAAATTTTCTCCAGACATCTGCTTGCCTGAATCTTCACGAAACTTAGGAGCCGAAAGGAAGCTTCAGCTATAGCCACATGCACTGCAGATGAAGACAGTAGTGTCGTATCAGTCAGAAGCATTTAACAACATTTTTTTTTCCCACACGGACCATTGACAATCTGTCGTTCAACAAGAACCCAGGGGCTTCCCTTAATTAAACAGACCAGATGACCGACTTCAAAACTCAAGCTTTGCATGAATCTTTTTCTTTTTTTTTTTTTTTCTTCTCTCACATACGGCGTCATGTTAGAAAGCATTAGAACACAAAGTGGACGACTCGGAAAGCACTTCGATCCAAAGAGGGCTCCGATGTCACATCGTCAATCGTTCTCTGGCAAGCAAAACAGCGTTGTTGGCGAACGTTCCTCCCTCCCCCCTCTCCTCCCTTTACCCCCCCCCCCCCCCTTCCGTCCCTCCAGTTTCTTCTTTTTCTTGTCCTCCTTTTTTTGGCTAGAACTCTAATGATCGCCAGAAGTGTTGCTTTTCCGTATGTCAGTACATTTGTTTGAAATTTTAATAGAACAATAATGAAGGTAATTCAGGTTTTAGGGACGGTGTCTAAACTAGTGTGAATGCACACTGGTGTTTGGACATGTTATCCATCGTAACGGTACACGATGCCATTTGATTCCACGTAGGATGGAATAGGATACAGCAAGATTGTTATGATTATGATTCTCAGTTGAAGCTTTTAAGCCTACGTATGTAATCTTGATTTTAAATCTCATCCAAAAGGATTCGGAAGGGGGTGAAATCGCTTCTTCAAAGGATACTGAGAGAAAATGTTCCCTAGCTTGTCCGTCTCAAGCGTGGATTGAACACAGAACCCACGGATCAAGAGAACAATGCTTTGGCCACTAAACCGACCCCGCAGGTTCCCGCGTGGCGAAGACTTTAGGGTTGTGGACTTTCCTTCCGTGGGCTTCCGCCCCGTGGACCCTTTTTTCCGCGGTTACCCTTTTCACAATGGTACGATAGTGAACTTCTTTGTTCTGTGATTCCACTTCATAATAACCTCCGAAAATACGCCCACACGATTTAATCACTGTCATACACACACACACACACACACACACGCGCGCGCGCGCGCGCGCGCGCGCACGAGCGCACTCATGATTTTCTCTTCTATTATATCTTACAATTAAAGACGTGTGGGGATCAATCTGCTTGCACTTAAATCTTTCACTTTTACATTTTTGGAGTCAGTTAGGGCATACCGCATCACTTGTGATCAACGCCCACGCTGGAGAGAGAGAGAGAGAGAGAG
>JADBJO010002317.1:137500-170000 GCA_016801955.1 Conus betulinus
CAATGAACCTATCTGTTCGCTTGATACTGCCCTGACACGGCTCACAGTGTTAGCCGACAAAAGCTGGAAGATAAACCGCTTGACGGAGCCATCTGTTGTGCTTGCAATAGCTCGCAGACTGAGCTCAATCACACACCATCGGTTACGTTGTGACCCCTCCAAGTCAGAAGCCCAACAGCGATGTAGTATCATCCGCTGTCAGTGTTGTTTTCGATATGCTCATTCTTCCGGGATGGTTATGTTCCTGGCTGACCACAGGAAAACGTCGACCTTAAACCTTAACACAAAAGAAGATTCTCGAAAATTCACACAATTCTTTGTCGTTGTCAAAGCTGATGTAACTGGCAATGCTCGGGCCATTGAACGGTGGGCGGATCACTCTGGCTGTTGACACAGAGTGACTCATCTTGTGTCTGTCTTTCTGTCTTTCTTTCTGTCTCCATGCCTGTCTTTCTGTCTGTCTGTCTGTCTTTCTTCTTTCTCTCTTTCTTTCCTCCCACCTTTGTAATCCTCGAACATACCCTTAAAGATATTCTTCGTTTAAAAAAAAAAATAGCTTCTTATTTCTCTGTGGTATTTGCAATTTTTTTTTACTTCCATTTATCTGTACCGTCTTTCGCTGCCCGTCTCAGGGTGAGGGAGAGGGGGTGTCACCGTTAGATGGCGACGGATTTTTCTCCTCGGTCAAAATATCACTGATGTACAGGTGCTATGTGTCTGTTGTTTTGTGGATGAAGCAGCAGAGACTCTACAACCTCATGCAAACTCTGATTATGGAACAATTTGTCTTTAAGGGCCGACGATTAAGGGAGATGATCTTGCCAGCTATAGATCACAGGCAGGCCGAGGCTGCTGAGGATTCCCACCCAGGGCGTGAAAGTCAGCTGCAAGCAAATGGTCCAGTTCCCATAACAGAACCCGATGGTCCTCATATAGAAGCAATGGAGGATTTAATGATTACCTACAACGCCTTCTTCTTCAATCCCCACTGCTCTCCTTCTCAGTACACAAGAATACATGCTTTTATGTGTTTGATAAGCCTAAAACTATTATCAGAGCAAGATTTACCAAACTTCTATATTTCTGCATGCCAGCCCCGGTTTCCGAAACATTTAATTGTCAGCTGATGGGTGGGGATGGGAGTACGGTGTTTGAGTGGGAATTGAGTGTTCTTTCAGGTGGTGTGTTCAGAGTATGTGTCTAAAACTGTGTCGTTTCATTGCAATTGATTTTGTACTTGTCTGCCAGTTGTCATGTAATCTGTCAACGTAATGTATGTTTCAGAGCGCGATATAAGCTATTAGCTTGTTGTTGCTCTTTCGATGGATATAATCCTATGCTGTGATTTTCAATACAGTTCTGTTTATACCAAACAAAATCATACCAAGTAAAAGAGTTTGCAAGCAGTGATTTGCAATTTTGAGAAAGGAACAACCGGGGTTATTTTCTGTGCAAGGTCTGTGTAGCTGCTGTTTGAAAAGATTTAGCGAGCTGTCATTTTCTTAACTGTGGCCGAGGAGACTGAGTGCAAGATATGTGATCCAGAAGAAGAAGCCAGTCTTGTTTTGTGCTGATTTGTGCGTAGGTAAGTGAGAAGAGATTTCTATGAAGACAAAATGGTTTTCGGTCTCGTAAACAGGTCTTGATATAACCGGGGATGATATTGGTCAAAAATGCTCTCAGAATATCCTGCTTGATTCACACGTGTTGAATCTGATGATGTCGTCAGGCTTTTTTTGAAGTAAGGAGGAAACGGGAGGAAGCGACTCCTTCGAAGGAAGACACCATTAGCTTAAGTCATGTTGTTTATAACCCAGCTGATACGAGGGGCCATACCAGAGTTGTGACTTTGTCAAAGTCTGTTCTAAACCCTGTAGAAGAAGATACCAAACCCCATGAGATAGGATGCTCAAGTTGGCAAATTAAGAGTAAGACACAGGGTCACAAAGTCCAGGAAATAAGAAGACCCTGGTTCCTGTTAAACAGTACAATGAATACTATGAAAGATGGCTCTAAATCCTTGAAATGAAAATGCAAACTCTGTGAAAGAAGATACACTGTGAAATAGAGGGAAAAACTTCTTAAAAGCTGTGTTAAAAGTAAATCAGCCCTCAGAAAGAAGCCGCTAAGCCTTACGAGAGAAGACAATAAACCAAAATGGAAGAAAAGGCAAGCACCAAACAACTGTTGAACACTCAAAAGAGCTTCAATGAAAAGACACTTATGAAAATTATGAAAGAAGGCACTAAATCTTAACCATGGAGAAGACAGTAAACACTATAATCGAATACGCTAAATCCTTTGAAAGAAAACGGTGAATCTCATCAAAGGAGAGGACAATAAATTCTCTAATAACAAGACACTAAACCCTATGACAGTGCACTAAATTCAGTGGAAGTCGTCTTAACATCACTTTGACTGTTGAGGACACTAAATCCAGAGAAAGAAGAAATCATCAAACCTCGGGAAAGAAGGCATGGAATCTTGTGAAGAACACACACTAAACTGGTGAAAGAGGAAGATACTATAAAGCGTATGGAAGGGGAAGTAAACGTTACTGAAGAATACACTGAACCCTGTAAAAGAAAACCGAGCCCTGCGAAAGAGGCTTTAGCCTACCTGAAAGAAAGTAACGACACTGAGTCCTTTGGAAGGACACTAAACAATGTGTGAAAACAATGCATGGCACCTTGTAAGAGAACACACAAAACAAACACGAGAGAAAAAGACATCAAACCCTACACAAAAAATGAGAAAAGAAAACCACTAAACCAGACTGAAAGTCACTAAACACAAAGGCGATTCAGAAAAAAAAGAATGATAAAGATTACTGAATCAACTGAAAACAGACAACACTAAACATTATGAAAGGAGAATTTGATCTCAAACAACTCAGACACCCAAACGTAAACTAGAGCCTATAAAACAAAACGCTAAATCTTATTTTTCTTTTAAAAAAAAAAATGCCCGTAATCTGTTATAGACAAGAAGAAGAAAGAAGAAGAAGAAGAAGAAGAAGAAGAAGAAGAAGAAGAAGAAAGTAAGAAGAAGAAGAAGAAGAAGAACAAGAAGAAGAAGAAGAAGAACAACAACAAGACCACTTTTCTTCTACTCAGCAGCTCTCATTGAATTCATTTGACCAGGTGTCCTTCTGTGTCAGATGATGATTTCGTTCCGTTCCTGTTCTGTTGAAGTAGAAATCAAAATCTTCCTTTGAGCGTTTCCTGTTTTCTTTGCAAACCAGCCTGATCCTCCCTGAGGAGAGCTGAGTCAGAGATCCTCAAAACACTTTGTCCTGGTGACTGACAAGTCTGGCGAAATCTGAGGGTCTGCAGTGAGTCCAAAGTATTATTGCCAACTTCTTGGGATAAAGCACCACAGCAACTGGCTTACTGGTATTCCATTGTGCCTGTTCTGACCCCGAACGTAGGAAGGACACCACCTTCCAGCTCCCGCACGGACGAACGATGTTTGCTTTGTCGCGGAGCCAGTGTGAGAGCGTCTTCCTTCAGAGGGCATCATCATCATCATCATCATCATCATCATCATCATCATCATCATCATCATCATCAACGACAGTCTTCTTGACCTTGCCCATACTGACGCAGCCTCATCGTGTTTTATCACATGAAGTCATCGTGGATATAGACATGGAGAGGTCACCACGTGAGCAGGATATGACTGACTAAAGAATTTGAGGTTTTCTGTTTTTTTAAGTATGATCGCCACAAGACCAGAGCACGACAGGGCATAAAATCTGTGAATTCTTCTTCTTCTTTCTTCTTCTTCTTCTTCTTCTTCTTCTTTGACACAACTATCACTGGAGGTGATGAAGTTTTTTTTCTTTTTCTTTTTTTGTTTTCGATCTCACATAAATGTTGGAGGGTTAGACAGTCGTTCGATTTTGTCTGCATCAGCAACCTTCTGAAATATTTTTGACTAGGTCCATAAACATCTCCGTGTAGATTAAAGATCCCGTGAATAGTATAAAGTAACGTAGCATTGATTTCTAATTTCCTCTCAAACAGAAACAAGAAGAGTAAGGATTGGGAACACAATTTTCCAGAAAGCAGTTGTTAGAGCTATCCCACAGGAGAGTGTATCTTCGATAGCCTATTCTCGTCACAACTTCATTAACGATTTGCCGAAGTTGTCATTCCTAGTGTCATTACTGCGTGCACGATCTTTGCCGATGAAACAAATATGAATGATCTGAGCTGCAGTCAGAAGACGTGTTGCAGTCAGATGTAGTCTGTATAATGCTAACTAACGGGACGAATGCTTGGATCTTTATTTTAACGCAGAAATATCACCTGTTGGCAAAAGCAATCCCCGCGCCGACTAAACGATGAGAATGTCCGACAGAAAGACGATTGTACTCAAACTTTCTGACGAAAACAGACTGGGAGTTATTTTTGAAGAGGGCTGGGACTTTGACACACACAGTAATGGCAAAGGGAAACAGACTGCCTAGACTTATAAACAAAATCGCATTTTCATACATGAGTATAACAAATTTGTGCTGTAGATTATTTAATACAGTGATAAAATGTCATCTTGAATATAGAGATGACATTTATTGTCTGTTATGTAAAAAGAAGTCTGTTACTGTCAAAAAATGTTCAGAGAAAGGCAACGAGGCTTGTTGGTGACACGTAGGATGAAGAATGTGATCACAGAAAGACTGAAAATTCTTAACTGATCATCTTTAAGAATTCGAATAATCAGAGGAGCCTTGATACAAACATTTAAAATACTTAACGATATTGATAGTTTGGTTTCAAAATAATTTCCCCCACACATCCTTATACTTACACAGAAAAAAGAATGTTGCTGACAAACTGTTCATCAGTTATTCGAGAAAAAGCAGTGGAACTACAACATGACCTTACTGGAATGCAATACGTACACATGATAAAAGAACAAGCAATAAGCTTACTAGCACTTTCGAAAACCTCATTGAACATTTGTGAAAAAAAAAGTATCAATAACCTTTTTAGTCAGAGAACTGATATGATTATAATCAAAACGTTTTCTCTTGCATGTATCCTGAGCAAATCTGTGCACTCCCATTGTGCACTTGTTGAAAATTGAACTAGAACATGAAAAACTAAGCCGCAAAAACAAAGTCCCAAGACTGAACTGCGATGACCCCCCCTATCCCCCCCCCCCCTTCTGTGTGTGTGTGTGTGTGTGTGTGTGTGTGTGTGTGTGTGTGTGCGCGCGCGCGCGCGCGCGTGCGTGCGTGCGTGCGTGCGTGTGTGTGTGTGTGTGTGTGTGTGTGTGTGTGTGTGTGTGCGCCTGCACACGCGCGTGAATGCGTGTGTGCACGCGTGCGTGCGTGCGCGCGCGCATGTGAGTGTGTGTGTGTGTGTGTGTGTGTGTGTGTGTGTGTGTGTGTGTGTGTGAAATGAATGAGAGAGAGAGGAGAGAGAGAGAGAGAGAGAGAGAGAGAGAGAGAGAGTGGCGGGGGGTGGGGGGTGGGGTGGGGGGTGGGGGATTTTCTTTCCCACCGGCATCTCGCTACAACACGATCGACAAAAAAAAAAAAAAAAAAAAAAAAAACCTACACGGCTAGGCCTCGTCTGCTGCTGAAAACAACAACAATAATCAACCAACCAACCAACCAAACAACTAATCAAACCAACAGAAAAAACATATGATACTGTTTTATCGCCCAGCCGACTGTACGGAACGAATGCAAATGTAGTGTTTCAGCTGTCCTCAAGCGTACACCAATCGCTGATCTATAGGGCATTGATTGGTCTCAGGTCGGTAGGTCTACAAAATTGTGAACTATGAGGCCAGATTTCTGTGAAAAGGTCCGCATCATGATATCATGTTTATTTCCGAGAGCAGCTGTTAAAATCTATATCAGATACTGTTTCTTTTTCTTCTTTCTTTCTTCTTTTCTTTTTTTTTTTCCCTGTCGCAGTTGCATATTCCACTGGCAGGAGAACTGGAATACTCAGACAAATAACAAACTCTTTCAGATCCGTCCAAACCTAAAGGAGTTCCTCTCATCTTCGTCTGGTGGTGGTCGTAAAGAAGAAACGGTTCTGTGCCGGCTGCACACCGGCCATTCATATTTTACCCATTCCTACCTTTTAAAGAGTGAAGAAGTTCCTTGGTGCATCCGTGTCATGTGCCACTCACAATAAAAACATATTCTTTTAGAGTGTTGGGATTTGCACGATGTGAGACACAAGCATTTTACAGCAGATTCCATGAAAACCTTGTTCAGAGATGTCCCGCCTGACGCGATCTTTGAGTTCTTGAAAGAGGTTAACATTTTTCATCGGATCTGAGATTTTACAGTAGAAAGATTTTTTAACGAAGTTTTGGATGAGATTTTAGACGATGTCTTTTAAAGAATTGTGTGGATGAATGACTTGTGAGTTGATTTTAACGTGGTGACAGCCCTGATATGGCCCTTTGCGGTCGGCTGGGCTATAAGCAACATTATCTTATCTGATTATCTCCTAGTTGAGCCTTGACGGTATCAGCAGTAAATGAGGTTCACCAGACAAATATAAAGGTCAAGAGGAGCCTTTCGTTTTACTGAGTACTTAAGATTACAGGTCCATGACGCAAGTGCCACCTCTCTATTTTAATTATCAACAGAAATAAAAGATAGCAGCAGAATGCGCACGAGTGCGAACGTCACGCCCATTTTTTTTTTCTTATGGCCACGCCTTTCAAGGGGACGGAACTTCATAAAACAAGGCGCTACCCACTACCACTACCTTCCACCCCCCTTTCACATGGGTAGATCACTCTGATTCTACATCCGTTCAGTGCAGACGAAACCGCACGGACAAGACTGAGCGCGGATAGAACTCTCCGATGGCTTTAAATATCAAACAGAGTGATTGTAAACAGTTCCAACACCAAAAGGAACAATGTCTGTCAGGAGTAGATCTGTCACGGAAAGGTTCGGTTGATTCTGCCGTCTTGGATCTGGTCCAGTTAATCAACGATCAGGCCGACTGTTTTACCACAAGCTCCTGTTCTGGTCGAGTGATCGTGGTGGACAATGTAGGAATCGACTTCTTCAGTCACAGATCGTTTTTCTTCCTTTTAGTCCGATAACATCGCTGGCCAAAACACGAAAGTGTGAACAGTTTCAGACTATCCCACATAGATAAACATACTATGTGCATTGATTTAACGAGTTTTGCTACAGAGTATAAACCAAACAGTTGCAATTACCGAAGTTAAGAGTGACTATCACTCACAATCACATGAGAGAGAGAGAGGGGGGGGGGGTCATTAAGTGCCCGGAGCAGGTTTGTCCGTTCAACAAGTGGAAACAGGGATGGGAGGACGGTCCGGTATAAACGACAACTTGCCAGCTGACAACATTGTTTTTGCTTGTTTGTTTGTTTCAATTTTTATGTATTGAAGAAAGCATCCAATGCTGTTGTGGTTTTAACATCACAGCAACACATCATCCAGCTTGATCACATTTGCATGGAGAATTTCAGTATGTTTAATTTTTTTTTAATATTTTTTTAAAGACCATGATGGTCAACACAGCAACAGGTACAAAGGTTGCAGTAAAACTAAAAATGCTCTTTAAATGCTTTCCCTCTGACTGAATCCATGTCAGTTGGACAGTTTTGTGAATGATGGAAATATTTTTTTTCCATTCAAACAAATATTTCAATGTTTGGAAGAATGGGTCTGAAAAATTAATGAAAAGTGTTGCATGTTTATTTGTTTGAATGACATGGAAGTGTAGTTACCTTGACTGTGATGTAATCTGCACTGTTGCAAGGACTATTTTTCTTTCCCTGTCACTTAGGTTATTTTGCTCTTCCAGATGTTCCCCTTCCATAGTCCATGACATTTTTTCAGGATCCTTTACTTTGTCATCCCCTGTCTCCCCCACCCCACCCCTCTTCCCACATTTCATTTTACCTTTCTTTTCAGTATGTTTGGTTTTACCCATATGCAGTTGTCAAACCTTTTCACTCTCTCTCTCTCTCTCTCTCTTTCTTAGCATATGCATAAGAATGTGGTGTGTGTGTGTGTGTGTGTGTGTGTGTGTGTGTGTGTGTGTGTGTGTGTGTGTGTGTGTGTTTGAATGAATGAATGTGTTTTGAACATCAATGCATCATGAGGTAAGCAAAAAATTACATACATTATTGTTCTGTAAGAAATGACCTAAAATTTCCAACATCATGTTTTGCATTTTAGTTTTTTTGTGTGTGTGTGCGTATTTGATTTCAGACTGATGAAAAGGGGGACATACAGAAAAACATGGCTGTCATTGGCTGTATGTGACACACGAAGAGGCCTGCTTGATAGCATTGTAAGTGCCAAGAATTCTAAGGTTAAACTAGAAAAAACTGGAAATAAATGTTACTGACAGGGTGGACTAATTTCCATTTGTGATTGCAGAAAAATACTCCAAGTTTGTCCTGATGAAGAGGAATCAGTGGCTTATATTTTGGAAATCAGTCTTTGAAAAGTTACAGTTGTTTGTCAACAGATCTCTATTTTGCTTAATGTAAAGTATTTGAAACAAAATATATGTGAGCTCTGCCACAGGATACAGAAAAGCAGATAACGGGACAAAACACAATGCATTTCAACCTCTTGGATCTTCTTCAAGCAAAAATAAACAACATTTAGGAAAATGAAAACGAAGAACGAGAAGCTACTTATCTTCTCATATTTGGCGCAAAATGTTGTAAAGTATTTGATGCCATTGCATATGGCAGTCTCTTATGCATAGTCATTTGCTCTGGCACACCCCAAACCATAGGCCACTAACAGAGCTGAGTAGGAGCTACGTTTATCATTCAGCCTTTGTTAAGGCTCCCATGGTGTATCCACCTATAAGGCTAGGTTTTAATGTTCACGTCAGACAGCAGCCTAAGGTACAAGCTGAGCATTACAACCATCAGTAAAAATAAATTATGTTAGTTAGTATGATGCTCTGAGTGATTGGGATGATTTATCATTTTGCCCATTATAAGACTGTCATGCCTATGACTACTGTCATACCACACTTAAATCTGTTCGATTATACAGTTTGGCTGTCCAGGGCTCTTTGCTTTCACATGCATGCACACACACACACACACACACACACACACTCATGTATGTGCATGCATGCACGTGTGCACACGTGCACACGCACACACAGACACACACACACACAGACAAAAACACACGGAGCCACCTCCCCCCCCCCCTCCACACACACACACACACCACACTCACTTTCTCTTTCTCTTACACACACACACACACACACACACACACACACACACACACACACACACACACACACACACACACACACTCACACACAAATATTTGATGCAATAATATAAATTTGAATGAATATTACAGCAAACTTTGTGAAAGTTCAAACATATTCAGCCCATGCAATAATCCTATCTGTTTTTTTTTTAATGCTTTTGTAACCAGAAAACAAGTCTGCAAAACATGAAGGGCGCAGCTGTCTTCAAATTTGAGCCAATGGTGATGCACATACAAGTCCGTACATTGCAGTTTGCACAGCGTCTGGTGAGATTTTGGTCGGTCTGTCTTGCAGTGTCTTAGATTCTTTCTCTCTCATTCAGTTTGTTTCTCACAGTTAATTGTAACAACTGTATGCAAAGAAATTTGAGGGTCCTCTGACCAAAAGGCAGGGTGTTCAAACTGTGAAAAGACTGGCTTTGATTTGAATCATATGAACATTGCAGCTGAAATAATGTGGAAAAAGCTCAGAACAGTCAAGTAACAACAACAAAATTCATGTCACCTTGCATAATTATAGCGCTGCGTTATCCATAAGAAAAGAAAAGTGACTCTGATACAATATCAAAAAAGTCCTAAATATCTGTAATTTGAAAGGTAAATCAGAATTAGTGTCACAACTCTCACTAAGTTCAGGCTGAAGTCAAAGCTTTCTGCTGCAAAAAATATTCTATGTCTAATATAAAAGCATCTTATTCCCTTTTTTTTTTCATTCATACAAGATAAACCATAAAGAATGTATTTCTTTCAGAAAGACTGTTGTTGAAAGATTTCTTTTTCATTTCAGCATGCAGCAGCAGTGGCCTCTGGTTCAGAAATTCAGGAATTTCAGTTAGTGGTAAAGGAAAGATTGTGGTGGTGAGTTCAATGAATTTGATATAGTGGTAAAAGAAAGTTTGTGGTGGTGAGTTCAGTGAATTTGACTGGTTGTACTTTCAATTCTTTTTGTGTTTTTTTCTTTTTTAAAAAAAGAAATCATTGTGGTTCCATATCAATCCTCTTTTTCTGTTCTTAGTAATGTGGTTTTGGATATCAGTCTTTAGTCTTTTTGAAGCTTATTGATAGTTAAATTGCACCCTCTTTCCCCCGAACACCTCTCTCTTTCATTGTTGCTTTTAAACACCTTCTATTGTGTGTTTGAATTGGATCATATTGGTGCAGACATGGGTTTTAAAATAACATACAGGTGCATTTGTGAGAAGAAATGTGTAAATAGTATGTATGTGTGAGTGAATGTGTGCATGTGCAGGCACATTACAAATTAAGGAGTATACCATTATTTTTCTTAATCTTTTTTCTGTTCAGGCTGTGAGAAGCACACACTGCTTGGAAGTCCCACTTTCATGTGATGGACAGATCCTTGTCTCTGACATGGTAAAGCTTTGACGTTTTCTTTTTGTGTTTTTATCTGTTGCTTTTCATTCACTGTATTAAATAGAGCATGTCAGCTCAGTGTAATTTTATGCTTTTTTTTATTGGAAAGAATTAAATGGCACTATATCACTGAAATATAAAAGTGCAAGTGATTGATGTAGTGATCGTGTTTTTTTTTTTTTTTTTTTTTTTTTTAAACAGTGCCTGTAAGGTAAGTGTGAAAATTTGTGAAATTGTGAATTTTCATGAAATCACCTTCCAGATGAGACAATATATTCTTTCTTTGGTTTGATTTTTATTTACATATATAGAACTAATCTTGTAAGGAGTATATGGTGCATTGCATCATAGATCCCTTTTTTTTCATCAGTAGTCTGGAATACAGTTTGATTCATCTGTTGTTGCAGTACATTGAGCACTTAGTCCAGTGTGCCAACAAGAAGATGCAAGAGAACATTAGCAGAATTGCCAGGTTTGTAGAAATTTGAATGTCAGATGTATATGTCAAGCATGGTCTAAGCTGTTCAATTTGGAAGGGAATACTGAAAATTCACTCCCCGTTACGTTTAAACTGACTGTGTTGCCCATTTTTTTTTTTTTAATTTACCAGGCTTGCCCAAAATGATCAACGCATACAAACTATGCCCGATTTTAAAGATTAGTATGTTTGATTTCAAGATTTCCATACATATTTTTCATGAGTGATATTTGTAAATTTCTGCAATTAAACAAAATATATGTCAGTAAATTCTGAAAAGTAAAAAGTGTGGAGGGGATATGCGTTTATACTATTGGCTGTAAATGTTCTGGGAAGGATTAGATGAATTTTGCCTTAAAAATAACATTCTCTTTGTCATATAGACATGCATAATATCAGATCCTTTACATATCACTAGTTTGGTTGCCTCTAACTTAATATGTACACTTTCAATCCCTCATGGCATTTTAGTGAAAGTGCACACTTTTACCTGTTTAAAAAAAATGCTTACTGCACTTTTCGGTCAGTGGGAAAGAACTACATAATGCTAAATGGGCAAGCAAATAGCATAAATCTTATGGATTGAATTTGTGTTTGTATTAAACAAAAACAACAACAAAAAAATCACAGTTAAAATCAAGAAACAGCTTTGGCATGTTCCTTCATGTAAGTAATATCAAAACCATAAGCAATAGGCACAATGCCATACAAGTTTAATAAAGTTAGCTCCCTTTAAGCATCAACTGTGTATGCACCATGTAAGGTGTCAAATCTTATGTATATTGTGCACCATACTTCACTTTCAGTTTATTATATTTCTCTCTCTCTCTTTCAGCGTTATTCTTTTCTTTCCTCATCTTTCAATTTCAATTTTTTTGGTTACTACTGAATGTACATCGATATTTCATACACCACAACACTCAATTAGATAACATGTTATGAAATAAATGTTTAGTCGTGGATCCTTGAGTCTGTTGTACTTGCAGTGAAGCTGAATCTGTAGGCAACAAGAACCATGTGCGAAATTGCTGGAAAAGGGAATGGCAGGACAAATGGGATGGACTGGCATAGAAACATTGATGCCACACTGCTGGCACATGTTCTTGTGTACCATTGTGGTTGAACATTGAAGTGCATCTCCAACAGAAAAAAAACTTTTGACTCCTTATAGAAATGATCCTGTACACATGAATATGCGTGTTGTGATGGTTTACAAATGAAGAACAATGAGATCAGCTAAATCAGGGTTGTGATCATTTTTTCTTTTTGTAGCTAACTCAATACTGTTTGCTCTATGAAAAAAAAATTGATATATCCTTACCCTTTCATGTATCCATTTTCTCCATAAATGAAAGTGATTGGGCATGTTATTACTTATGTTATAGCTACTTGTGTCTGGTGAAAAAGTACTGTCGTTAGGATATGTACAATATATTTGATGAGTGCAGGTCAGAAATGAAATTATATGAAGAAGAGATGGAAAAGGCCATAACAAAATATTGGATGAGCACAGGATAAAAAATGAAATAACAAGAGATAGACACTGAAAAGGTAATAAAGAAAACACCAATACCAAACCGAAAATGTCTTCAGAAATTACATCAGACTTCCATCTATCGTAGTTTCACAGAACAGCTTTTTTATCGTTTCATTCTACTTTTGATATTTGATGCATAAGTAGACAAAAACAATTCTCTGTTCTTTTAATTAGATGTCCATTGCAGACAAAATGAGCTTTTTGTTTTTCTTTATCAGATTCTTCACCAACTTCAAGACCCTGGTTGAAAATCAACAGGAGAAAGCGACAGCAGGGAAACGCAGCAAAGACCATCAGTTGACCACAAAAACTTTCAGGTGTGCAGCAGACAGAGAGGACTGTGCTGTCCACTGACTTCCCCCACCACCAGCTGTGAAGACAGTGGTGGTATAGAAGATGTTTTGGTTCTTTGTTGTTTGAGGAAACAGAATAACCAAAAAAAGAAAGACAAACTTTTCTCTGGTGTCACATCTGTTGCACATTTGGTTTTGGACATGGCATTATTGGAGTATTCATTACTCTGCTGTATCATGACTTGATGATGGGACTCTTCTTCTTGATTAGCATTCTACTCAAAGTGTACTTTAATGTTTGGAGTAAGGAAACAATAACAAAAGTAGAAATCAAACCCAAATGACAAAGCCGTAAGTGTTTTTATCACATTGTGTGATACTGAAATTACCTTTGAATATTTACAGAACTTGTAAATAGATATGCCCTTGCCCATCCCTTCCACACACACACACACACCCCCCCCCCCCCCCCCCCCCCCCCCCCCGATTGTATACACTGTAAAAACACACAATGAAGCAGACTTGTTTTCCATAAGTATATTTCATGTTTGATCTTTTTGTATGGACTTTCATCTATGACTAAACACAATGACATATCTTCAAGTTCAACAACAACAAAACATACACCAATGTGACAATATCAAAGTTAGCTGAAGTAACATAAATGTGACTGGATGAAGTATAAACCACTTAATTCCCAAGCTTCTGTTTACATTTGAAGTCGTTTAATAGCCCAGCCAACCATACTGTCATTTTAAGACAGACAGACTGATAGCGCCAAAGTGTCAAAGCCTTCAAAGTGTCCCTCAAAGGCCTGAACATCAGCCTCAACACCTGGGAGTTGCTTGTCCGGGACCGCCCAGCCTGGCGAAGCAGCTTCACAAAGGGTGCATATACATCAGAGAGAAAAGATGCACTGCAGAAGCCAAGATAAAGCAAGCTGCATGCAAAAGCCAGAGCTACCTCCACCTCTACTGTAGCACCCACCCACATATGTCCCACATGTGGGCGCTCCTTCTGGGCCCAGATCAGCCTCACCAGCCACCTGCGGACCCACACTCAGCGATCTTCCATCTGAGATGAAGTCATGGTCATCTTCGAAATCAAAGGACAAACAACAAAACAAAATAGCATTCACCCTGGACAGTATGTGTAATCTCATTACCAAGTGCAAGATGACATTCAAAGTTGGGAAGTTCTAAATTGTAAAAACTAGATTGATCTTTCTCTGGACATGTTCATCTATGACTGATCATACTCACAATTTTGTTGGTATCTGAACAGTTTCTTTATCTTCCACAACAACAAGAAGCTAGCATGTTATAAACCATAAACTACAAAGACAGGAACGCAAAGGCAGAAAAACAGGGGATGACAGTAAATATAAACCAAGGCAGAAATTGCAATTGCAGGGGATTTTCAGGAGACGGGATTTCCTTTCTGATAGAGTCCTTGAGATCCCCACAAAAGCATTGTGAACTTCCGATCCCCTAAATGGACACACATCAACAATGGACAACACGTTGCCTGAAAAAACATGCTGTGATCATTCTGCAGCAGTGTTCCTGGAGGTATATGCATGCAGAAAATGACACATATTGTAACCAAAAAACAACAACAAAACACACACACACACATACACGAAACTACTCTCCAACATTTGCCAACAGGTGTGGCTAACACAGGAGCACCCTCATCCATAGAAGGCAGCCTATATTATGCTGTGAACACATAGAACTGATAGAAAAACATTGCAGCAGAAGATATGTTTTATGAATGAGTGAGGAAAAAGGAGGGGGGAGGGGGGGTAGAAAAGTAAAGGGAAAACATACCAGTATAAAGTTTAAGAAACAGAAAGGTGTGAGGAACGATAAAGTATCATAATAATTGTTGGAGCAGTGTTACACTATAACATGCAACAAGCTATTTGGTGTCTTCAATATGGATACAATAGAAATCCATAAATATTCTGGGGCACTGGACCACAAAAATAATCCCCACAAGGCAAAGTCTCAACTTGCTTCAAAGCAGGCATCTGGACACATGATCGAGCAAGAAAACCTTAAATTCTAGACCTCTGATAATCAAATTGTTAACAGTCGAGCTGGGCTTGGAGATCCCATCTGAACTGAAAACAAATAAAAGCCAGAGGTATGTACAGATTGAAAATCAATGTTAAAATCCAAAATACATTGTATCTCTGTGAGAGAAAAAAAAAACTGATGACTAAAACAATTATAATCACAGTCCGTATATCCATCATATCAAAAGACAAAGATTCACTTCTTAACAACAACTACAAGGAAAAATGCATCGTATAGAACATCTCCAAGTCTGCAATGAAATAATTGAGCCTAACATTGTAAACATTCTATTCAATGGGAAATGCTGAAATGGCCAGACAATACAACCACTGCAGGACTTAAATGAAACTGATGGGAATAAGTTCAACAAATATAAATGAATAAATAAACAGAGTGCACTACAATAACACATAATGATATTAAATAATACATAATGATGATTACTAATAAAGAGTGGGATGGAGGCTGTGGATTGGCTTGAAACAAATATACACTATCCAGTTATTCATGATCTTTATCTAGAAAAAAAAAAAAAACCGGAAAAAAACAAGATGTAAAGCATATAAACATTCCCAGTGGGCCCTACGTAGTAAACCCCCCCCACCCCCCACCCCCCAAAAAAAATATATAAAGCAGTCACTATAGCACTGTCTCCCCGTTTGGTGGTAGAAATTTTGTATGTAAGGGAAAAAAAAAAAAAAAAATCTGCTCCCCTGGAAATGAACACGCGTCGCCCACGTGACAGGCGGGGATACTAACCACTATACTATGAAAGAGCTTACAGAAATGGGTTACAATCAAAAATTATAAACCGTTATTACTTAACCTGTACATCAAAAAATTATCATTTGTAGCTGTTAGTAACTGCTATTCTGGTAAAATAAAACATCAGGCATCATCCGTGACCCATAACCAACACATCTACAAATTTTCAGAAAGATCGGTCCAGCAGTTTTGTCTGGAGCGAGTGGAAACACATTTTGACCACGGACAGACGGATAGACAGACACACAGAGAGCATTTCTTCATTCCCATTGTAAAGTACTCCCTGTTCTATAAGAACTGGGAGTACAAAAATATATATCACTGGTATTTAAAAAGAAGGCAAATCCAACTTTTAATTTGAGCAAACTTAACTGGGTGGAAACAGTACAGTGCCTGTGTACATAGGTGTTTTTATGCATTCCTGAGCACACTAGGATTTCAACAAGTATATGATTGAAAAAAATGTTCACAGCTGTTAGTTTTGTTTATTTATTTAATTTACTTTGTAAGAGCTCCGAGCTCCTTTCAGGCAAGAGTATTTTACATACCTCCTTCTTACCACCAATTGCTCATTTTTCTTTTCTGCATATCCGGGTAAAGAGAGTGAATGAACACAGGGGAGAGAGGTGTTGGTAAGAACAGCGTGGTGACAGTTTGAATTGGGAACAGATGCAGTGATGAACAAAATCTTCACCGTAGCTTCTGACCCATATTACTCTACCAAGACATCTCATACCCTGAGATGGCAGTTTAGAGGGCAAGCAACAGCACACTGAACAACAAGAGTGGGTGGAAAACAATGGCACACTGGAATAAGTGAGTGACAGTGTTTCAGTGTGCATAGTGGAGGGACAGATGTGGTATTGTAGTTGAAGGAAGCAGAGCATAGCTGGCTCTGTAGCTAATAAAGAAAATATTGCTTTTGTGTGTGTGCGTAAGTGTGTGTGTGTGTGTGTGTGTGTGTGTGTGTGCGTGTGCATGCATGTGTGCGTGTGTACGTGCGTGCGTGCTGTTTTAGTTCATGCACAAGACTGTCCTAGCCTTCTTTTACTTTGTAGTTTACATGAGGTAGCACTGTTTCAATAACTCATAAAATAAGTAGACTTCAGTATTCAGGGATGTGGTTTTTGTGTCAATTTGGAAGTAATTCACATACACATGTAATTTGTTGGTGTTTAAATGCAAACACAAATGTTGTATAAATTGTGCAAAAGCTTATATATGATATCATTCATCTTTGCTGTCTTTGGTCTATGCCAATGTTCTGCCATCTATTCTTGCACATACACAGGCTGGTAGATATGGTCAAGTACACACCCTCAAAAGGAATGGAAATATCAATGAGAATTCTAATGCTAATTAGGTATAAGTTTGAATATCCTAAGATAATTCCAGCAGGAAGACAAAACACTTTTGAATAAAAGTATGTGTCTCTTAAATACACAGCAGATTTAAAACAAAAGAAAGAATCACTCAATCATTAAAAAGGAACATGAGCCAACATTGAGAACAGCATTCAATGAACTATGCATTGGATCCATTAAAAACATCCATCAGCTCTTCACATAAATAACAGATATACCAAGAATCTGTGTAATCAACATCCTGAAATCACCTGATTTCATCAGTACAAATTATCACATAAGTTATCAACAAAATGTGTCACAGATGTTCACATCATTTCTCAGCAAAAGAGTCACAGATATGCTATGCTGTAAAAACAGCCGAACGTCGACAGGATTAATCTTGTGATCTGACTCTTCTATCACATAAAAACATATCTGAGAGGCATGGACACAGAAGGCACTACACCGTGACCTTGAATCTCCAGTGATTTTTCATGCAGGAACGCCGTGGCGCACGCATCAGTGCCAGGTGGTGGTGTTTCAATCACACCGTTCATGACCAGGTGATGAATTCCTGGCCGAGTCAACGCTGTATGAGCCATCATGGTCATGGCCCATCAGGCATCCCACCACGCACCGGTGGGAGTGTATCACATCCAGCACCTCCTGGTAGTTCCAAGCCAGACAGGTTCCCATGTCCAAATGCTCGCCCAACTTACGATGCACCTGGACATGACCTGTTTCGTTCCAACACAAAAATGAAAGTTGTAAACAGCCGAATAACTCATAACAGTTCAGCTATATTGCACATTTCTAGAGCCCTTAGTGCATTTGTTAACAGTCAAAGCCCTTAGTGCATTTGTTAAGTCACATTCTTAAAAGAAATGAATTTGTAAAATGCAGTTGGCTGATAGGATCAGTTTTTCATGTGATGTATTGTCTGATCAAGCTTGAAAGTTAGGGTACTGACAAAGTAGATGCACTTAAAATGTAAAAATCTCCAAAATATAATTATATGAACTCTGATACACTTTTTTGGAGGGGGAGGGGGACTCCACAGTACACATTACAACTTGGTTTCTCAATCAAATTTGCACTTTTTCAAATTTTTTTTGTGTGTGCCAGGTATCATGATGCTATTTTGGAAGTTCAGAACCCAGAGGTGTATCATTATCAAGTTCAAAACCCAGAGGTGTATCATTATCACTATCACTGTCAAATCTTTCAGTTCTGGCCAGCTACAAGTTCTACCCGGAGTAGAGATATACTGCCCTATGTACATGGGGTATTTGAAACATCGCAGTCATCCAATTCACAGATCTGTACATCTTTGTAAATGTTCATATTTCTTGACAGCTGGTACATCTCTGTCTTTACATAATTCAAGTCCTCTTGCATAACATCTCAGTACATAACTCCTCACCATCCTCATCATTCACCACAGATCTATGCATTAAAACACACACACACACACACACACACACACACACACACACACACACAAAGGGAGATTTTTATGGCACTTTCCAGCCTGGTTTTGTGCGTGCATGGAGAATTTGTTCTGAGTTGCCGTTCAAAGATTCATGGGAATTTGTTTTGTGTGAGACATGGTATGTGGCATCGTGTCCTAGTTCTAAGATCAGTTCAGTTCAGTTCACTTCATTTTCAGAAGCCATATATTATGAAAAGGAAAATGCTGTAAGATGAACTAAAGTTTAAATGTTGACAGAGAATAAAAAAGAACACAATATTATGCATTACCTAATGGTACCCGTGCCACACACACACACACACACACACACACACACACACACGCACACACATGCACATGGCCAAATACACACATGCAGAATGCATATGAACAACCATGTACATTTATAACATAAGCACACACAGCGCACAGATGGCTACGTACATATTCTGAAGTCAGAATATGACTCGGATAATGGTGGGATTACATGCATTCGTATACATGTGAAAATCTCACCAATGGTACACCTCCAAATGCAAGTCAAGGAACAACAAAGAGATGCACACACACACATCTTGCGAAATTCTACACAACACCAATACAATATACTACAAAAAGTTATTCATAATGCCCAGGATGTACTAGGTCTTTTCATCTCACAAATTTACTAGCATGCATATACACATTATATTTACACACACCTGCTATACATCTCTGCCATTACCAGTTTGGAAATGAATGTACGCTGCTTGACAAGCACATTTATGGTGAAAAGAGGAGCACTTCAAATTAAACAAAAAAGTTTGATTAACATTTGCCATACTTTGCCTAAAAATCTTGTGTGCAGCAAGTCATGCGTCTCCAGTTACCAATGCTTTTTGTGTTGGAATAAACCCTTGCCACACATCACAGGCCTCCAGGAACCCATGCTCTTCTGGGACACAAATCTTGTCATGGGTCCAAAGACACCCATACTTTTAATGGTATAAAGCCAAACTGTGGTCTTGCTTTTTGTTTAGTCCTTTGTTTGTCAACAAAAGTAAAACCATTTTCAGTTGAGATGAGGGGCCATGCTTTACTGACAAAGTCATACTGCTTTGCGGAGGTTGGTTAAAAATTCGATTGTCAACTGAAAAGCATGACTGTGGGTCTTTTGACCTTTACCCTGTTTCCTGGGTCATCCATGCAAAAACTTCTGAAGTTCTTTTAACCATATTAACCTTTACTGGATGACATTTTTTACTACACAGACCTGATCGTATAAAAAACTCAATAAAAAACATCGTATCTTATGAACGGATAGAGCTATGCTCATGAATTCTTAGGAGTTTGTCAACGATCTTAATAGCCGATGGTCAAAGAAATTTCATGTATGGGCACAATCAATTATCAGCATGATTAGTCGCGGTTCCCCAAAGACCTTTAATGGGTTGCACATGACCCACGCCATCGGGTGAAGAATAATTTGCTGAAACGCTCTTTATCAGGTGTGGGTCTTACAAGACCCATGTGATCTGAATAACAATAAGCAATAGCAAAAGCCTCTGCAAAATGTGTGGGTCTTGGGCGACCTGCACAATCAGATCTGTGTAGTCAAAAATGTCATCGGTACAGGTTAATATGGTTAAAAGAACTTCAGAAGTTTTTGCATAATCCTGCTGACAATACATAAACTGACAAATTAACCCATCAGTGAACCTGGGTGAAAACATAACCTCCTGGGCAGGGTTACTAATACTATTCTTGCCAAACAATCTTTGATCCACTGTCTGATCTGGATTCACACTATGAATCTGCACTGAACTGAAAAAGGTTCATCCCAAGAGCACACTCCAGGATCTGATGAAATTTGATTGAAAGTGGTTCTGTAATTTCTGTGTTAAGCTGTAGACAGAAACCAAATGAACCAGTCAAATGAAGGAGCTTTTCACCAGCAGCAGTAACAAACGGTTAAAAGACACACAAAATTTATAGTCAGTATGCATAAAAACACCAGACACTCACCACATATAAGCACGTTTTGCTCTGGGAGTCTGCATAAGTCAACTGCTCCTCCAGCCATGCCAACTGCTGTTTTCCAATGCCGCCATTGTATGCGACAAAGCGCCTGGAAAAGCCTTTCAAGCCACTACTAGAGTTCTTCTCTTGGTTAGGGTTGTTCTGTTCAAGAATGCTCTCTGCTTCCAAAAAGTGGGGATGGTCTGGACAATCACTAAAGCCCAGTACTCCTACATCGTATGAATCCACCACACAATCTGAGTTGTGGGTGTACTAGCACTGAATAATACAGCGTGCCTTGCCCTCCCTCCCACCATAGGGAGCTTGCTGCTATTGAGTTCTGATTCCAAGCACTCTGAACGTGTCACATTGTACAAATCATGGTTGCCTATCATATGATAGGTTGGGCACACACAGCTCTTTGAATGGTGCTAAGGCGTCTTTCAGCGCCTTTTCTGCTGCCATTTTCCCATTCTTGCGTCTGTTCACACCATCAATGAGGTCTCCCAGCTGAAGAACAAAGGCCAGGTCATTGTGTGATCTGCTCCAAGTGGACACAGTCTTCTTGAGGTATTCCAGTGCAGCTCTGTAGTATCGCTTCCTTGTTTGGGCAAAGTTTGAACCGTCTTCTGTGTCAGCGTACTGCACATCCGCAATGATTCCAAATACAAGCTGGTATGGTTCAGGTCATCATGGGTTCTTGAGTTTCCTGAAAAAAAAGTAAACTTAAAATTTGCTAATACATGCTTTTAGTCATTATAGGCTTTGTGCAGTTTTCAAGATATACTTTTTTTTTTTCGTTTCCTGCGTATAGTATACCTCTAACCTTGCCTTAAAAAAAAATAGTTGTAGCAATCAATGAGTTAAACAAAAAACTGAAACAATGGTACAGTCCATGTCATTGCATTGTGGTAAATTGAAGACAATGGATCCAGTATGTAATGTAGTCATAGGGCCCGATTTCTTTTTTTTTTTCTTCTTCTTCCTCTTTTCTTTTTTTTTTGAAGTGATGAGGAGTTTGTTCATGCTAAAAGTAAAGTAATGCTGTTTACAACCCAGCCAACCACTTACGGTCATATCAGGGTTAAATCAGATGCACAATATATATTTTGTTCAATATCCAACATCACCAGAGGTCTGCCTGTCATAAATGATGATCTGCAGATATTACTTGAGGGATTATACTAAACTGAACATGACCTTATTCAGCTGCTGATTTGGCAACTGTCTCAACACAGCATCATTTAAATTTGGAATCGAGATCAGATGACAACTGATGACAAGAGCAAAAGCCGAATTACTGCCCACCCCACCAGAGGAACAAAATGACAAAATTTTGGGTTGCAGTTTATTGGTCCCTTCATTTCGTGGAGCACTAATTCTATTTTTGCTCTTGTTTCCATTTCCACCTGCAGTCATCTTAGCTTGAGACTAACTGACAAAAAGCCATACATCACCACACATGCCTCCATCCATAACGACAAACTTACAAAAAATGAGTTCAAATATCTTGGGCAATCACCTCTGACCTGGGCTCCACACCCAAAACATTGACAAGAAGTGCATTAACAACGATGGCCCAGGCAAAACTAAAGCCTGTTTGCATGGAAAAGAAACACAGACATTAAAGCCAAACTCACCATGATCTGTTCTAAGTATGCAAAAAATGGTGTCTGACAGCACAGATTGAGAAGATTCAGCAACAGAGATACAAATGCTTTTGCAAGATCTTGGGCATTACCTTCAAACATTGTATCACCAATGATGTGATGTCAAGTAACTGAAGAGCCTCTTGTTCTGTTGAAATTTTATGGGTACACAGCATTCACTGACTCGGCTATCCAAAAGGGTGGCTGAGAAAAAAGGGGTTGGATATTAATGCTTCTCACTTTAAGTTTAAATAGCGCTCATCTCTGCCTCCAGCTTTCAGTTTTAAAAGGTAAGGCTGTCTCCGCTCTGCAGTTTCTATCACTTGAAATTCCTGAAGTGGGGGGCTAAAATTGAGACAGATGGACTGGGGTGGCCATTATCTGTTATAACCCACCTTTAGTGCAATGCTGTGATCTTTCTTTGTTGGACTTTCTCTCTTTCTGTTCTCGTTTAAAAGCACCTATTGTGAGTAGTTTTGAGCACTTGGTACAAAGAGACCTGCTCTGAAGTTTAAAATTTATATAAAAAAAAAAAAATAACAGAGATTTGACTGTGCCATCAAAGACATCAGCAAGAATTCCAGTGAAGAGGCCTGAGCATTTCCTCTTTGACGGTTCAATGTGTTGGCCTCCTTTCAATAAAGTTTCAATGCATCTTCCTGATTGCATTTGTCTCATTTGCATTACTTAACGCACAACTGTTGAAGCCATGAGCAACATCCAAGACTGAACAAAAATGATCTTTGCCCAAACTGTTGCATTAGCCACCAGCCAGAGACTATCAGATAAAAGTGAACAGTTGGGGTGCCTCAATGACCACAAATTTTTGGGGGATGTATGTGTGTGTGTGTGTGTGTGTGTATGTGCGCGCATGTGCATGTGTGCGTGCATGAGTGTATGTGTGTTGTGTGTTTGAGAGTGACAGAGAGAGAGAGAGAGAGAGAGAGACAGAATGTGTTACAGTATGATAAACTTTATAAGCAGACGAAGCCAAAAATTTCAAAGTAAGAGGAATTGATTACGAACATATAAGGAGACAAAAACATCAAATTCTATAGAATTTTGTTGCAACAAAGTGAAGGAGTAAACTTTATGGCTTAATCTTTTTAAAACTCTGTGGTGTGTTGCCAGGTCTCTCAATATTTTGATCTTGGATGTGTTTGAAAGAACAAGAAGAAGAGTATTGAGCAACAGAACACTCTTTATAGTCTCCAGTATAAAAATCAGCAAGCACAAGGTAAGTCTACATGATGAAACACTGGTCATCTATCTCTATAGCAGCAATAAGACAGCAAGATAATCTGACTATCTTTGTACCAGGAATATCAGATACTCTGATTTACTCCATAAGTACAGCCTTTGATTCAACTGACAATTACTTTCTAAAATGCCTTATGCAAATTGTGAAAATGTTCCCTTTGTTTAACCTTAAAGCAGAGTATATCTTTCAAACTACAGGCCATCATTGATACATGCATGTTTGAAAAGATTGCTTTTCTTTACTTCAAGTAGAATTGTTCACTGGGGCAATTGCTGAAAACACTAATGAAAATGGAAGAGGATTAGTTATTCTATCTTGCTTTCCTACCCTTGGTCTTTGCCAAAGTCCTCTTCACTCGCACAGTCACTAATCACTTCTGGGTCACCACAGTCACAGCATTACATGAGAGATTTGTTCAACAAGCTGGGCTGTGCCCCCCCCCCCCCCCCCCCCCCCCCCCCCCCCCCAGGTAAGTCCTACTTCTTGCTATCTCTGCATTTCCATGAGATTGGTTCATGGCCTATTTATAGCCTTTAAAGATAAGGTAATGTTGCTTATAGCCCAGCCGACCGCAAAGGGCCATATCAGGGCTGTCACTACAGTGAAGTTAACTCACAGTCATTCATTCACACAACTTTATAAAATATATCTTCTAAAAAACACCCAAGATTTTGTTACATAGCTTTCCACTGTAAAATCTCAGATCAGAAGAAATATGCTGATCTTTTTAAAAAAAGAATCAAAGATCACTTCAGGTGGAACATCTCGACCAAGATTTTCATGGAATCTGCTGCAAAATGTTTGTGTCTCATGTAGTGCTTTAAAGCCTTTGGCTGTGCTCAAACCACTATGTGTAGGCTTCAGACCTTACAGTTCGACGCTATTTTCTACAAAATTGTAGTGAACAGTCTGCAAAACCCATGAACAGGACTCAGATAGTCAGCCAGTCTGATCAACAAGTAGTGGTGAATACCTTCAACATGGGCAATGGAACTCTCACTAATGTAAAAGACACAAATGTTTATCCTCCCATCTTTACCTATACCTTATTACTACATGTTACAATACACACTACATACCTTGTGTATGTTCTGAGTCTACCTGATCTAAATCAGCTTACACATCACACGTACTGCCCTTCTGTCCCGGATCAGTGTCTCCACTTGAGTTAATGTGCATCCAGTTTTGTTTCAGTTTTATTAGGGTGTCCCTGCGCGCAGACTAGTCCATATACGATACACCACATCCGCTAAGTTTCGAGACCACCGCACCAAGTCTCATTTTATATATGAACTGCAGAATCCGGAAAAGATTTGTTTACTGCTTACAAGCACTATCTCCGTAAAAACTTCCACGTGTAACAATTCCGGGATTCTAAAAATAGAAGTAGCTAGTGAAGTTCGTAAGCTTTTGGGATGTGTCGCAATCACATGCAATCTTTTTAAAAAATAACCTTCAATGGAATGATGGAAGGGGGAGTCAAATTTTATTCCAAGTCTTACCGATGCGGGTGTGGACGTCTGTTGCAGTTTGCGCTCAAACAATGTAACTGAAGAATGCCATTGACTGTTAATTCAATTTTCGTTTCAACGGATTTCAGAAGAACTTACTTTGGCCAACTTGTGGAACTGCACAACAAATCGGAGAGCTGAGAGAGTCCTCTCAATTTTGAGATTCTCGTTTGAACAGTTTCTTGCCAGGGTCAATAGCGCCTTGCGTTTGACGATTGACGTAATCACCATGTGTATACCCGCATGCCATTAGTAAGCCTAGTGCTTCGCTAACATTTGGCCTTACTTATATACACATGAAAACAAGTGTTTCCTCCCTTTCCTAGTGGCGTTTTGTCGCCAAGATCTTATCAAGGGAGACAACTTGCATTGTCTTTCGATTTCATAGAAGTCCACAGCTGCAAAATCCGATCGAATTTAAAGCGTGTGTGGGGTGTGTCGTGGGAAGAAGCGTATCGGAGACTAATGGTGGGATGGGAAATGGGAAGTGGTTAAGGAGGTACAGGGATGTAATGAGAGTGTGTAAAATGCTAATACATAAATAACATTTATTTTCCAGTTAATAGGTTTCAAATTTGGGGATGTGGATTGTAATGCTTCGGAATGTGAGTGCACCACGGTGACAAAGCATCAATGTCATGGTCACAAATTCCACTGGGGAGATACATTACGATTTGATGATGGTTATGGAGACATGAAAACGCAAGGCATCACTTTGATGAATATAACCACTGCTGTAATGTAAAAGGAACAAGATGATGGTCTGGCTTCCCCCAAATGGCTACATCCAGGTTTGTCCCATAACAGCTTCAGCACTGGCAATTCGCAGGAGCAGTAAGTGTTAGTTCACCCTGAAGCAACCTACAAAGGTCAGACTGCTCCATCGTGCATGACACACCCTACTGTGCCATCTATCCAAAACTCTTTAGTGGCATAACAAACATGAGTAGAAGTCCCACTCCTGAGTACGCCCATCAAGTCCTCCTCCCCTTGAAGATAAATGTCATGATACTGATACTTTAGATAACAACTCATCACCGGAACGGCACAGAAGAAACAAGAGATGTATTCAAATGCCAACTAGGCATGATGGGCCAAATAATGACACGTGGGAAAAAAAGAAGTAAGTGAGTGATGATAAAGTTGATCAAGACGATGCTGTACTATTTAATCAGTCTGAAAGTATACTACATAACAGGTCTGTATTCTATACCTTCAGAATATCTCAGCGTGAAAAAAAAGGCTTGAGAGACAGACAGCTGTGGACAAATGTTTTTACTGTTGATAGTTTTATCGGAAGTTATCTCTGCTTCTTTGAAAGTGATTAGCAAGTTCCTGGCAGATAAATAATACAATCGTAAAGCACATTCAGTAAACCAACATTACTGTCAGGAAGGTCTAGTTACCAGCTGGCTTGTTTATAAACGATAGGGAACCTCTCATATGAATACATGCAGTGCATTGTTTGAAGGAGTTGATATCACAGAATCAGTGAAAGAAATGCTCAGACAGTATATCATTATGTAATTGTTACCTGTACCCCCCCCCCCTCCCACAACTTCCCTTCGGACTGTGTGTTATAGGTATTACTTTGAGATCGTAAGTAGTTGTCTAATGCCTGAGTTGAACAAAATCTGAATTGAAGAAGCCATGTATACATCATCTTTCTATCCATCTATATATGCATATATGTGCGCATATGTGTGCGTGTGTATAGGATGAACATAAAACACTCACTGTCCAGTTCCAATATTTATTTCATTCATCAAGTTTTCGCCTCATCAAGGCTTCTTCAGGATCTGTAAAAAAAAACCCTCATGCAACTGTAGAGATGGTGTAGGGGGGGGAAAAGGAAGATAGCTGTAGCATTTAAATAATGTAAATGATGAGTAGAACGGTAGTCTGTGGACAGTAGGTGTTGCAGGCAGGAGTGGGCAGGCATATGTATTTTTGGATGTTGATGCTAAGTGGGCTGGGGGTCCCTAATCTGGCAGTAAGATGGGATTCCTGCATAGTGCGCCCAAAGTGGTTACTCTGCGATTTCCAAAAAGCCAGAACTTTGATGTGATTGATGTTGTATTAGGGATGGTTTAAATGCAGAGCGAGAGTGGTTGGGTTTACGATTGTGGATGATGGCCAGGTGTTCAGAGATGCGCATTTCAAGTGTTCGGAGTCTATAGGTACATAGATGTTGCCGAATAGTTTGCATTGTATGAAATACATTATGATGTGGCACAGAAAAGAGAATGTGCAGTTAATTCTGAACAAACGGGCACACATGCCTGCACACACACACACACACACACACACGTGCCCACGCACATACATGGGCCCAGACCCACACATCATACACACACGTGTACATCCACTACACACACACAAATGGTAGGTAGGCACTCAAGGTCTGACCAGCATGTTGGGCTAATGCCCAAGTCAGACATCCGCAGAGTTGTAGCCACGAGACCCTCTTCTTCAATTGTCTCGTCTTTGTTGTTCATTCATTTATCCATCAGCTTCAAATCATGCGCAGTGTGGTCTCAAAACTTAGCGGATGTGGTGTAGTGTATATGGACTAGTCCGCATGCAGTGACGCCTCCTTGATGAAACTGAAACTGAAAACTGAACAAGGCTTTTGGGTCATGTCGAATGGCGTCTGTTTTTGATGAGGACAGATTTTACAGTTGGGTTTTGAGGAGGGAAAAGTAAAGGTGACTAAGGTATGGTGACTCATTTCTGTTTGAAGTGTATATGGTGACTTATTTCTGTTTGAAGTATACATGTAGGTATTTGTGGAGTTTTTGTTACTCCTGAAAATTATGGGTTTAGTCTCACAGGCAGGTTTGTGACCTTTTACTATGTGTCAGTTGGACTTCAGGGTCCTGCAGATGAGATGAGTGTGTGGGTGGAAGAGGAGGCAAGCGGTGGTCTGTCGGTTTGTTTTGGAGGCTGGTCTTCTGGTACAGATGTTCTGGGCACAGCCATGGTGCGGCTGAGAGCATAACTAATGATGGTTATGGGGTATCAACAGTTGGTGAAAACTAACATTTTGGATGCTTGTAGTGTGAAAGCTACATCAGCTGAGCAAAGACTGTGCTGGCGGTGACGGGAAGGTACTAGGTGTGTAGTCCACATATGAATATACATCATTGGGTTTACAAAAGACTGAGGATGTGAGCAGTCCATCTTTTGGGAGATGGCGGTATCCAGGAAGCTGACCGACTAGGAAATGGTGTTATGTAAATTTGATGGATGAACAGTTTCAACAAAGCCGAGGAAGTTGTGATGGTCTTGTCTGGCATAGATGTGGCTCCTAGCCCATCACTGATGTACCTTTTGTGAACATTTTTTACAGACTTTTTTTTTTTTTTTTAAAGAGGAAGAGAGATGGAGATGGGAAAGTGATGAAAAATGTGAGCAGCTGTACAAACACCATCTGTCAGAGTGACCTTTTCACCAGACTCTGAGAGAGATGGTGTTTGGATAGGTGCTAACATTTTTCATTACTTTCCCTTCTCCATCTCTTTTCTTCTTATGGAAAAAAGTCCAAATATATATCAACTATTCCCTTAAAATGTTCATCAGAATCATGTCAATCTCCAAAATGGCCATGGATACTTTCAAAAAATCTGAATTCAGGTGAGAACAGGAAAAGTTTCAGGTCTACTATGATTGCAATGCTCAATCTGTAACTAGCACCTCTCTCCATCTCTCACCTTCCTCTCCACCATCATTGTCTTTTCTCCCTTCTCTTTCCCTCTCTTTAAATCTACAAAATTTTCTTTCCTTAAGAAAAGATTCCTTTCCTAAAATGAAGAGTTTTCAGTATTTCGTATTCTCTCACCTTGACGCTGTGAGCTGTCAGTTGGCCCAGTTTCCCAGGAACAGAAAGGTTTTAAACCAAAATATTACTGTTTGTGGCTCCATTTTGGCTGGATTTTGTTGTGCCTCTGCCGAGTCATCTTCTAGCAACTCATATTTCATATTTGTCTTGGCATGTAAACCAATATCAGAGAAGAATAAAACACACGGGCAGATAATGCTGATGATGATGATGCTGAAAAAGATCAGAGGTAAAACTGACATCACACGGTCAGAGACACAGTAAGTGGCATCCATCTGTGGATGTGGACTTTACTGCATCTGTTTTACATCATGATGTGTGTTGACAATGCACTCTGCTCTCTGTTGATGAAAAAAGCTTGCCAATGGTATAAATGCTCATCCTTTATACATTGATTTACAAATAAGACAACATACTACCAAGTGTTTATGAAGGACCAGCCACCGTGGCGAAGTGGTTAGCGTCGCGGACTCCCGGCTGGGAGGTCGTGGGTTCGAATCCCATCAGAGTCATGTGGGTTTTTTCTGCCCCGACCGGCTCCTACCCAGAGTTGAGTTTGCTGCGGACTCAGTTGGGAAGACTGGGACCGCACAGTCGAGTTTCATCCACTTAATGGATGCGTTTCTGAGAGTGTTGCTCAAATTTCCTGACCAACACTGCAGGTGCCTGTATCTCGCGGGCCTGGTTGATGCCGGGATATATTATGAAAGGAAGCGTGGAGTACAGCCCTGTCATGTAGTCTCAGACCGAAATGGAAATCCGTAGCATCATCTTAATCATTCTCATTCTCATCGATCAGCATTAAAAAAAAAAAAAAAGATGTCTCAAGATCTGCGGCCCTTCATGCCCTACTCTCATGGTGACCTCAGTTTCGATGTCCTCTCCACGTCTGTGGCCTTGGTTTGGTTCCGTCAGGGTCACCGGTATCGGCGAGTCCATGGGGGCTGTCGTTGGATGGACGTGGTGGCGCCCTCCGGAGGGAGAGCTCACTCACGCCGGCTCCGCAACTAAGCAATTATATTGTCGTCAGTAGGGGGCTTAGCAGGTGGTGTCCTGCGTAAGTTAGATCAGAACAGGCGCCACTGAACACCACCGAAGTGACTCGGCGCCCTGTGCAGTGCCTCCTCCGGTGGGTTGCCTCTTGACGACTTGACATTGACTGCTCCCCTGTGGATTGCTGTGCTGGGGCTGTGGCGGGGCTGACCGGCTGTGGCTGTGGACGGGGTGTCGGAATGAGCGGCGTGGGTGCACTGCCTCTGAGGTGGCACAGAGATTGGGACAGCAAAAAAAAAAAAAAAAAAAAAAAAAAGTGTTTATGAAGGCCTATTCCTACATTTGCAGCTACATTTGTTGGCACATCAAAATGCACTCTGTTTTTCAAAATCTCCAAACACCCTAATTATAGCTTGCTGTTACTTCTTCAACTCTAGACAATATCAAGATGTCCGGAAGAAAAGGCAGCAGAACATAGTTACTTCCCTTACATTGTAAACTGACTCTTGCTTGAGACTTCACATTTAGTTTTGATGGACATGTTATTATGATGTCAGCAAAGATTAAGGCAGGAGATGGTATATAAATATATATATATATATATATATATATATATATATATATATATGAATGCTAGTCTCCTGTACTCAACAAGGGCATCAGAACAGACAGAATGAATAGTATATAATACTGATATCCAAGTGCAATTTTCATTGCACAAACACCTGTGCATCCTGATATAAAAAAGAAAAATCAGATATTAACAAGAAACATTTAGATTTCCATTTATTTTTGACAGTATATTTTTTTCCATTCATCATTTCATTATATTTATTATCAATACAGCACCATACTATTTTTTTAAGTATATACAAAGACACAAAAGTTTACTCAGTCTTGTGGAAAGAACTGTCCATGAACAAAATTAAGATTTTCCCTCAATGAATGTCTACTGTTGTTGTACATTCATACTGTCAAAGAAAGCATTACAGGCAGCAACACATCTAAAGACACTCTCTTTCTCTCTCTGATACAAAACACAAGAATGCCAACCTCATGTTCACAAATGCATATAATTCTTTCACAATTACCTATCACATATACAAGAGCAAAAAAAAAAAACGAACAAACAAACAACACATGAGTCATCAGCTGCCAGTTAACACAGTGGATGACGTTCCCCCTTCCTGAGATTGCTTGACATACTGATCCAGGTTCGTGGCCAACATCTGTTGGTGCTGTCCTAACAGAGAGTGAGTGCGAGATGCTGAAGAGCTAAGGACAGAGACCAACTCCCCGCGGAGCATTTCCAGGGATGGCAACTTGGCGCACACTTCATCATGGCTTCTCTGCTCAGCAGGTAGTTATCCACCCGACCACCTGGACACAAACAGCAGATGGGACTTATTAGCATGAAATTTTTTTCTTAAGCAAATGTATTGCTAATTAATCAAGAGAAAAAAAAAAAAGAAATATGACAAAAGTGATTTTTTGAGTGATAACAACATGATAATAATGATAATACTTATAATGATGATGATAATAATAATAACAATAATTATGTTGAATGGGATAAAACTGATCAATGTGTAGGTTTCAAAGCGAGGTGACTAATGGTGGAAATTGAAGCAAACTTTAACCTTTACCAGCCGTGTCAGCAATAGTGGCTGACAGGATTTCTTTCCCTTCTCCCACTTCATCCAAGGCTGGCTGATGGGGGCAGACAGTACAATCTGCCGTGTCATCCACTATTGGCTGACATGGATTTTTACATGATTAAAGTGTGCTGGAGATGGTTTAAGTGCTTAGTGACTGGTATGGGTCACTTATGGCAGATACTGACCTGTGAGAAAAGCATGAATCAGTGTGTCGAGGATAGATCACCTATGTAGATCTTACTCACAGTTCACAGTGGAGAGCATTCACAATGCTGTGGTTCAGATATGAGAAAGTATGTTTAATTTTGGGGCCTTTGGGACATTTTAGTATGGTGTCTGGTTTGGTGAGAGGACAGATTTTGCACAGTGAAAGGTACTGAGTATCATAGCTGAATGAGGTGAGATTATTCAGTTTAGAAAACTAAGCAGAGGGGAAAAAGCTGGCTATTTCTGTGGTACATAATTTTCACTGAATTCTGTCTGCAGGTGAGCAGTCTTTCTGTTAAAAAATGATGATGATGCACTGACAAAAAAGGCAGAAAATGATGGGAACAGAAATGTAAAATGTTCAGATTAGAAAACAAGACATAACATCTTCAATATACACATTTAACATTTTTTCCTTCACTCTTTGTTTTGGGATTCACAAGATACCAGGTAACAAATAATATGAGAAGAACGAAAGTAGCTGAAATCACATATGGAAGCAGGATTTCTTTAAAGATCATAGCATACTTCTTATTTGCACACTGAGTTTAATATTTACTTCAGTAACTTTGGTTTGACAGAAGGTCAGTGTAATTAATCTGTTTATTCATTTTTTTCTGGTTTTGATAGATTCAAGGTATATTATATACATGTGTTTGCTCTCTCTGTGTACGTGCGTGCATGCCTGCGTGTGTGTGTGTGTGTGTGCATGACAGGCAGTCTTTTTCCTGTTTTGACTTCTTTCCTGCTGAGATCAG
>JADBJO010002317.1:175000-177500 GCA_016801955.1 Conus betulinus
AACAGAAGACCTGAAAAAACAAAGCAATTCATATCTTTCACAGAGATGCCACAGTGTGTTTTCTTTTAAACTATGACATATAAGTACATTTAGTTTTATGTAAGATTTGGTACTGATGGATGGCAATTCTTTGATGAAATCAACACACACAAATTAAGAATTATTTTCAAGAATTGTGGGATTCACTTTCCAGATAAAAAGAATTAAATTTTCAATATTCTGTTCATTTTTAGTTCATTATTTACTTCAGTTATGCAGACTTTATCAGTTTACTGGATGTTAAATATTGCACCTGACTTCGATGCTGTTACCTAGGTATACAAGTCTTCAAATTCAATGAAATAATTGCCAGCTTAATCCTCAACTTAAGAGTCCTTGCTTGCTGACAGCAGAAAAAGAACAAATTTTCCTTAACATTTGTGATGTTGTTGATCTTGACCTTTGTTCAAAACTTCAAAGTCAAAAGCTCTTTTTCCAGATGTGATATCATATACTGTACTGAAAACTGACACAAAAATTTCGCTGCCACAGGTTAAAACGTATCCATGGTCACAAAATGATCTCACTCAAAGACCGCCGACTTTCCTTATTTTCTTTCCACATAGCAGGACATTACAAAAATTGTGACAGACATTTTTCACATTACTTAAATAATCATGTCTTTAAAAAAAAATTACATAATCTAGAAGAGAGGTGGAATGCTGAGTTGAATTTAAATAATATAAGATTCAAGATACATAAGAGTACACAACATGACCTTAGAAATACAACCTACTAGTATTACTTATATTACTTAAGGTCCCTCATATCAACTCTTACCTTTAAAATGCTTACAGAATGGAATGACGAGATGTGATAAAGATTGTCTGACACCTTTCAAACACTCAAATTTTGTGCAGTGACTCTTCAGATCACAGATAAATTGTTTTTTTTCTTTACGGAAATTAATAACACGTCAAAGCAAAAATCATTTCAGCAGATGCTGCAAGGTGAGGTAGAGGGATAGGTATGAATTCAAATAGGGTGCAGATCGGCATGACCAGCCATCTACGCACTCACCCCCGATCCCATGATGACTAGATGGTCTTCGTCGTCTTGACGGGACAACAAACACCAGCAACAGCAATACACCAAACTGCCCTGCAAAACTGGAAACTAAAGCCTACTGGTCTGCCTCATCTACATCAGATGAAAGAACTTTGCCACTGATCACTGAACCACTCCACTCCCCTCTCCTGCTCCCCCTCACCTATCCCTCTCCCTCACCTTAGTCCTTCCCATCCACTACAGAGTAAGGCCTACCTATGCCCCCCCCCCCCCCCCCCCCCTCCCCCCCTAGAGGCCTGAAAAATAGTGGGTGGCCAATGACCCCCCTTTTCATATCCCAACTCACTATAAGCTGATGATCCAGGCAGCATTTCAACTTATCTGTTAAAATCCGGAAACCCCTTTTGTAGTGTCAGAATCTTCAGCTGGTTGAAGGTGGACATTTATGAAAAAAGAAGAATCTGGATACACGTGGTGATGGCCACTTGACTGTACTCCAAATTGACACAAGTGTTGATACCATGCTACTGACACTAACATTAGAATAAACTGCTCAATCAAAGTCTATTTCACCTGTTTCACTGCATGTTTGAAATCACCAAGCGAAAGAGATTTCAATGATTAAGTTATAATTGCAGTGATTCACTTTCAACTTTTTTTTTGGGATGCTGATGCAGGTCTTCCTGCTGTGTCAGTTGTACAACTGGTCTAGCCTATGGCACTCACTACCACAGACAATGCCACTTCTCTTCAAAAACTGAAAAAGCTTGAATAACAAAACTGACAGTAGGGAAATGTGAAGGGGAGGGGTGTGTGTGTGTGTGTGTGTGTGTGTGTGTGTGTGTGTGTGTGTGAGGAGCTCTGAGAGAGGAGGAAGGAGGTGATGATGGTAGTGGGACTTTTCAACATGGACTTTTCCCTCATTTCCACTCTCCATCATTACATTATCTGCACCCTCAATTCCACTCTCCATCATTACATTAACCTTGCCAATGTTAATGTCGATAGTTTCTAAATTTTACTTCATTTTTCATTTGCTGTTGTGGTTCTTTTTTTTTTCGTTTTCAATTTGTACTAAATGATCATTTATAAACAGTTCCTTAGTCTGTAAACGTTACCAAATCATGGGAAGTCTAAATCTTTAATTTAGTGCAGATGTTGTATGAAAGAAGACACAAAATTCAAGCATTTCAATTGACAAGAGTGTTGTTAGAAATGCAACTAGCATCAGTAACAGCTATCTGCATCCCCTCCCTTTTAAAACTTTTTTTAAAGGTCTTTAGATAACCTTCTTCTTCCTAAAAGACTGGTTCACTCCAAAATGAGTAGGTCACCAGCGCGCATGTTAAAAAAAATAAAATAAAATAAAATAGACAGCCTGTTGGCCCCTGGAGCGAAATTTGGCAACAAGGGGTCGCACATGATATTCAAAAAGTTAAAAGCAATGGCCAGA
>JADBJO010002317.1:190000-225000 GCA_016801955.1 Conus betulinus
TGGGTCTTGAAATGCGTAATGAGGTTTGTAGATTTGGCTTGATCTTGATTGCCGCAGCAGTTTTCAGATGGCTGGTTAGCCATAGGACAACACTACAGGCACATTAACTTAGTTGGAGGATTATTGTAAAGCAGTAATGTAAGTTTCATAGGATAAAATTTGGTAACTATATTCTTTTGATGTGTAAGTTAAAACTCCTAAAAGTACCTAGTTTATTACTTGATGTTACACACACACATACACGCACACACACACACACACACACACACACACACACACACACACACACACACACACACACACACACATGCATGTGAATACAGGTTTTCACCCCATGTATCTGTTAAGGTCACTGCTAGATCATTGACTATGTAGTTCCTATGAATGTCAACATTCTAGTGGATAACTGAATTAAAATGATTTCCATTATAATTTGTAGAGATGTGATCAGATGTTGCTCATTTTTTTTTCCAGTAGACTTCATACGCAGATAATTTTTGCTTATTGTTAATGGTCTCGATAGAGTAGTTCTCAGAAAGTCAGCAAAAAGGTTATAAGAGTAGGCAATGTAATGATGCTATTTTTAACACTGCACTTAAAGATTTAACAGGAAACAAATACGTCTTTTTTTTTTTTTTTTTTTTTTACATGCAAACATCATTTGGAGAGATACCACTCAAGAAGGCCAAAGAAGGAAATTTTAACTTTAAATTATCTCTCTCTGCCTCTGCCACCTAACTCTCTCTCTCCACGCTCACACAAGCATGCACATATAGAAAACACACCACACACAGATAGCACTGGCACACAGAACAGACATAAACCACAGACACAAATACAGGCAAGCATTTAGACATGCACGCATGCACAAATATACATGCACACACATGTACACATACACACACACACACACACACACACACACACACACACACACACACACACACACACACACACACACACGTGCATGCACATGCATACACACATACACAGACACACACACACACACACACACACACACACACACACACACACACACACACACACAGCACATAAGCACATAAGCACACACACACGCACGCACGCATGCATGCACGCACACAGGCTCGCATGCACAGGCACATACTCATGCACACAAACACATGCACACACACGCGCGAACACACGCGCACACGCACACACACACACACACACACACACACACACACACACACACACACACACACACACACACACACACACACACACACACACACACACACACACACACACATGCATGCACACACACCACTCACACACACACATCTTGATTTCATCTTTTGTTCATGTGACGTCAAGATGGTAATATTTGTTCATATTGTAAGAGAGTGATTTAAGCAAATGTAAACAATGGATGATATTCTTAATCAAAGGTTTGGATGGTCAATGCAGGTCATTTGTCTCCATAAATAGTGAAGTGTGCATTAGGTAAAAGAAAGCGAGACATAATTTTTTACATTTAGGTATCTAGATCTGGTTGTAGAATATTTGGATTGCTCAAACTGAAGGAAAGTGTTATCCCTACAGGACTTCTGGTCTTTGAGATTTGAAAAGAGAAGAATTTTTTTCTTCATTTGTGCAATTCTATTGCCAGGCCCAAATAACACATATGCATACATACATATATATGTATACAATATTTTTCTATTCATGGATGCAAAGAAGCAAAGGAAAAGAAAGGAAAATGTTTACAAACAAACAGCAAACAAGTGAGCAGCAGTTACAGTGACAACAACATCTGTAAGATAGGAAGATACAATTGGAATGAAGACAAAAACAAAAACAACAACAATGACAGCAACAAAGAAAAGAACGAAACAGAGAAATGAATGAATTAGTGAGTGCAGAAATAGACAATGATAACAGCAAGGCCATATTTCAGAATAAGAAAAAAAAGGATTAAAATATCAAAAGATGAGATCCTGGCAAAAAATATTCCAAACAGCATGCAGCAGAACTGAGGTTGATGAGTGTAGCCTGAAACAGTGAAAGAGTAGAGATGGAGATGTGATGGGAATGGGAAGGTAAGGATGGTCAGGAAAATGGGAGGGGTGGGTGGTGGGTGGGGGGTTAAAAGAGATGTGGAAATGAAGACGAAGAATTCCATTTCAGTTTAGAATAAGACAATGGAGCGGAAACATTATCATTTTTTTCCCTTTGCATGCATTGATTAAAATGGCATTCCTTGGCTTGAGTTAGAATTTCTGGACATTATATATGAAAAGAATGGTTGGACATGTGGCTGATTTTGATGATATAGGTACCCATAGGAAGGAAATAGATGCACACAAATTTTGTTCAGTTTCTTACACACAAAGCATGTATTGATAATAAGGTTAATATATAAGAAAGTAAACAAGGTTTATGTGTAAATCCATTTCCATTGCTTGGATACCTGTTTTGTTGAAACTTGCATAAGCTGGTTCTCCTAAAAAAACAAACTAACAGACAAGCAAACAAAGAAAAAAAAAAAATCTTTTATTGCCCCCCGCCTCCCCCCACTCTACTCCCTTGCTCCTTTTCTGCCCAGGCCACTCCTGTAGTCATCTTACTCTCTTTCCCTGTCTGTGTTTGTCTCTCCTTTTGTATTTGGTTTCATAAATGATTAGTTATAAGTTGAATTCTTCTGCGTTGAAGTTAGGCTGTTTGTTATGTGGATTTTGTTCAACTGTGCTCCATATGTACTTTACGTGCTGTGTGAAGATAATAGAAGAAGACAGTGGTAATACTCTTGTTAATGGTTTAGGTTTAGAATGAATTTGATCATTCAATTTTCATGGTCCATTATGTATACAGTTATTGTGAATTCTTTTTCATCAGATTTGTCATGATTGAATGTATGTGAAAAGATCTGAAACTGTTAGTATTTCATGCATTTCAAAGTTAAACACTTTTTGTGTTGAAATGACAACAAGCAAATAAGCCTTACTTCTGTTGCATTAAAAGGTTTTGAAAGAATGGTTTTCTTCTCATTGTTTTAGCAACATCACACTATATCTGAATTCATTCCAGTCTGCATACAGCAGAGTGGATTACCAAAATATTACACGGACACTTCTTCACCATGTCTGTTCCCGCTTGTAACACATACTGGAAAAAAAAAAAGCCTGTTTTGTAATAATTATCTGAACTGACTTTTCATCAGTCAAGTTCAATACAGTGAATTATCTAAATCTAAGAGCAGCAAAACTGAACAAATGCTACAGCCATCCTCTAGAAAGTTAAATTCTTAGAAAGTTAAATTCTTAGAAAGTTAAATTCAGCTGTAGGTATCCAGAGTACTGTTATTTACTCTGAACTTGTTTATAAATGACTGCAGAGGGACTGCATGCATTAGTTTTGTTTCTTTTTTTGAAAAAAAAGAATTAATTGTTCAGTTGGATTGGCAATAGAAAACCTTTGTAATTTTGACTCAACATATTTTAGCGCGTCCAAAGATTTGTAGACTGATGTGATTATAATGACGTTCTTGATATTGGAAGAAAATATTGATTGATTTTAGAACATATGTGGGTTTCTGTCATCTGTTTGATAAAAGGTGCTGAAGTAATGAATGCGTTGATAAGCTGAAATATTTCAAAAAACATTTTTAGATAATTAATTGGCACTTACATCGTACTTTTGTTTGACGTTGATACATTACTGAGAACTTTCAAGCCAAAATGTATTGTTAATAAAAGGCACAGTTTTACCAAATTTTTTATTTGGGTATATTTCCTAGATGCAGTCTCATGTTTTTGTTTGTGTGTGAGTATGACTGGCCTTCCGAGTGCAAGTATCCCTTCAAACCACAAGTGTATTCCAGAGACACCCGTGGATTTTGATAGAAAAAAATTGTATGTGAAAGACAGATGATCATGAGTAAGTCATGCAAGTGCTATATTAGGGCCCAAGGCAAGGGTGATGGGTAAGTCGTGAACCTTACGTTGTTGTAAACCAGTGTTTACTGCCATCACAAAACTTAACCAAGTCCCTGTGTGTGTGTGTGTGTGTGTGTGTGTGTGTGTGTGTGTGTGTGTGTGTTCTTGATCATGTGCACTTGTATGGATGTGTTTCACGCTGTCTCTCTCTTCATGTTGCTCTGTCTTTTTTATTTCACTGTTTTGTGTCTCTTTCTCTCTTTGTCTCTGTCTGTCTCTTGACTTTTATGTTTCTGTTTCCCTTCCCCCTTTCCCCATCCCCCTTTTGTCTGCCTCATTGTCTCAGTCTCGCACCTCCCATCTGTCTGTTTTTGTTTTAATGTGTTTCAACTGGGAGTGATCGACAATTTGCGTTTTTTTTTGTTTGATTTTTGTGGATTGAGATTTTTGTGGATTGATTATTGATAATTGAAGACCAGTGGTGTCTTAGGTGCATACTTTGTGCTGTGCTTGTGTTGCCTTCAGCTACAAGACTACAGGTTCTGAGAAACCATGTGTCATAGTGTGCGAGCAAATGCTATTAGTTAGGAAGTGTTTCTCTTGGAACCAGCTTGCAACCAACCTTGTGTTGACCGATTGTGTTAGGCCCCCTTGCACCTCCTTCACCCCACATTGACTTTGCAGTGAGTCCAGTCAGCTACTTTCCTTTTCTCTATGAGAGAGATCAAGAGAGAGAGAGAGAGAGAGAGAGAGAGAGAGAGAGAGAGTGTGTGTGTGTGTGTATTTGATTTTTTAAAGATTGCTGTTTTGAATGAGTTTTTAGACATCTATTGATTTTTTAAAGATTGCTGCTTTGAATGAGTTTTTAGACATGTGAATTATAATCATGTCTATAGCATATTAGATATATATGTGCATGCGTGTACATTGCAGATATAAACTAGTCACATGTGTAAGCAGTGAGCTGGATTGATTATTGTGTACGGTTATAATTGTGTGTAAACTGAGCTTCAGACAAATGAGAGTTGCTTCTCTTGTACTGCTGTGAAGTTTCTAATCAAATCTTTGGACCCGTAGGATATGTGTCTTTGCTGATTCAGTTTTAATTCTCTTCTTTTACCTCTGCCTAGAAATCTAGTGGTTTTTTCTTACAGCCTCTGTCACTGTCTCTCTGTCTCTTTCACTCTCTCTCTCTCCCTCCCTACCCTCTATCCCCCCTCCTCCCCACTCTCTCTCTTTCTTTCTCACTCTGTTTTCTCACTCACTCTGTCTCTGTTTGTCTCTGTTTCTGTCTGTCTGTCTTCTCTCTCTCTCTCTCCCCTCCCTCCACCCCCTTCACTGTGTGTTGTTCTGCATTTTGCTTGTTTGTTGTGTGTGTGTGTGTGTGTGTGTGTGTGTGTGATGTGTGTGTGTGTGTGTGTGTGTGTGTGTGTGTGTGTGTGTGTGTGTGTGTGTGTGTGTGTGTGTGTGTGTGTGTGTGTGTGTGTGAGAGTTTTTTTGCGGCGGCTCTTCTTTTAGAAATACAAACATGTCTTCTGGTGGTTTCTAGTCTTTTTTTCTGTATTGTGTTTATTTTTGTATGTGTATGGTTCCTTCTCATGAAATTAGGTGCAAAAAGCTGATCCATTGCTGCAAAACATTAGTTATAATATCAGACTGACTAATGAACAATGTACATACACCGTCAGGCTGTGCTGTATTAAACACTGCTGTTATAGCACAGAAATTGTCGTGGGAGACCCGACTTTGGCATTTGGAAATTAATTTTTTCACTGATATGGAATTATCTTTCTGATGATTTACCTCATGAGTCAAAGTAATTTGTGTTATGCTTGGTTTAGCTGTTTGTGAGGTGGCTGTTTACTTATATGGGTGTTGTATTTCATTTTTGGAGTGGATCTTAGCTTTGGCTAACAAATCCTCCACTAACATCATTTTGAGGAATGTAAACAAATTGAATTGTCATCTATAATACTCTGGTCGCTGATTTCCTTGCGTGTGAATATATGTTTTTAAACAAATTCTGTTACTTAAGTACATCTGATTTTTAAAGTTGCACTATTGAAATTAAAAAAAAAGCATAATTCTTCAGTACTTGAAGAGAGATAGAGTTGAGATTGATTTCTTTTCCAAATTTACAAATGAATTCCTCTGCTGTTGGTTTTGCTATTTGTGTCATATGGTGCTGGGAAGATGAAGTGTGTGCTCTGAAACCAATTATTGGGAACTATCAGAAAAATTCTGGCACCTTTACTTTAGAATGAAGGCTGCTATCATTCTCTTAACATGCTGTCTGTGACTGATCATCTTCCACCAGTATCGTCACACCATGTCACCGTGTGGGTAGTCACATGTTGTTGGAATTGTCCTGGCATGTTGCTGTTAAGGTGAAAGGGAAAAAAAAATTACATCTGAGAAACTGGGGTGAGAAATTGTTGAACAGCATCAGTAATTTTCTTTGGATGATATCATTTCCAAATTAGAAGAGGTAGATTGAAAGTATTGTGAGAGAATGGTTTCTCTGGACGAGACTACGGCAGTATTGAAAGTGCTAAATCGTTGCTCAGTACCAGTAAACAATGGGTTAAAGGTCTTTTTTTTTCAGATTCATTAAGTACAAAATCTGAGATTTGCTTCCAGGTGCATTTATTGATAGTTTTCATGAAGATAAAGGTCATTATCTCAGTGTCAAAACACAAGTGCGATAATTAAATAAAAAGCAAATATATTAATCAATGGAAAAAGTTAAAAAGGGAAGGTATGGATTAAGTGTTTTTCTTTCTTTCTTTCTTTCTTTTTATTTGAAAGAAGCTTTTAAAACTCGGACAAACTGTGACAACAAAAATAGAAAAACTACTGAAAATGATATCAAACAATGAAAACTTATTCATTAGAATGAAACATTTCTCTCTCTCTCTCTCTCTCTCTAAACTTCTTGGCATAAATGGCATAATAAGAAAATGCTTGTCAGAATAAACTAATGAGGAATAACATTATCATGGTATGTATCAGAAAAAGTCATAACTGAAATAGGCGCTTTGTCCATTTTTAGTGCTAAAAAGAATATTGAGACTTTGGATGATAAATAAGACATTTGGATAATATGTAACTAAGAATTCTGAGTGTGATAGATTTACAGGAAATGGACAGAAGACAGACTGTTAATTAACTATAAGGCTCAGCAGATGGCAAGAAGTGTTATATTTCATTTAGTTGATAGAGTCTGTTTTGAACATTATGGATCAATACCTTTGACTCAGAACTGTAAAAAATGGTGTGTGGGGACATTGTCTGAACTTTTGAAAGAGAGTCAACTCCACAAGAATTTCACTGGAAAGTTCTCCATAATTTACATCTTAAACACATTGTATTGAATGAGATAGGTATAACATACATACAAGAAACAGGTGTGCATTTTGTGAAAATGAAACTGATTAAGTAAAAATGATAACAATGATAATGACAATGATATAACAATAATGATAATAATAATGATATTACCACTACTACTACTTCTAAAAAATGATAATAATAAGGATGATGATAATATGAATAAAAGTATTGAAAATAATGAAAATTTGTCAGCACATACATTTATAAGTCTGCTCTCAGCACTTACTAAAATAAGAAAAATTGTAAATAATCAAAACAATGGACTATTGAAAAATGGTTAATAAAAGTGAAGAAAGCAGAGACAGTCCTTCCACCTTATTAGTACAAATATGCGAAGGAATGAAAACATAACTAAACCAAACACACAACTAAAACCAGAAACACTTCTTATGTCACGTCTCCCCATGCCTCACGCACACATGCACACATGCACGCATGCATGTATGCGCACGCACTCAGCCAAACATATATGTGTGCATGCACACACGCACATACGTATGCACACACACCTAACAACTCAAACGCACACAATTCAGGAAGCAATTATTGTAGAGCATCTTTTTGAGAATGTCAAGAGATAAATTGATAGTGAAGTTTAATGGAGAGTAAAAGAGATAAATTGATAGTGAAGTTTAATGGGGAGTAAAAGAGAAAGACCAGATCTCGAGAAAGATAAAACTGGTTTTTGGTGTTTTGTGAGGTTTTCAAAGAAAATGTAAACAACAAACTGGAACAGAAGAAGATTAAGTGACAATAAGTCTTTAACACCATTGGAAAATGTGAGTTCAAAAATTTTAGATTGGGAATTCCACAGAAACTGTGATTCGCATATTTATTTGTTTTCCTGAAAGAGCTGTTAATCAGAACCAAACAAGATCGATGAGTTATGAGCTGTTATGGTTCTTTAGTTTGTGCAACAACCATTTCAGTGTTGTTATTGTTTGCTGGTTTTGATTATTATTATGATCTTGATGATAAGTAGAATGCATTTAATATATGCTGTAGGATGGCTCTTTTAATTATGATTCCCTTTTCAGACATATGGTCATTGTGATACAGGTTTTTTTTTTTTTCCATATTATTCACTTAACAAGCCCAAACACACAAGACTTATGGAAGCTCTCATAATTAACAAAAACTTTTTACACTTTAGAGATTAAAAAAAATCTACAGGAAGATAGAAAATGTAAATCTAACAGATCCATAGACACTAGTGCTGCAAACACAAAACGAAAAGTAACAAAAGCAAACAAGACAAAAAAAAAAAAAAAAAAAGGGCAAATAGAAACACTCTCGACCAGACATTTTGGTGCAGTGGCTTGTGTCAGAGATTGTTGGTGGGGAGGAGGTTTGCATGTTTAAATTCCATCAAAGGCATCTAATTGTGAGGGGGTTTTTGGCAGAGGGTGTCTCCATGCCAGAGTTGTTTAATCTGCTGAGGACTGAGGCAGTCTGGAACCGAGCAGTTCAGTTTCGTTGATTTAAAATGGATGTGTCTTTGAGACTGGTGGTCAAATTTCCAGACCAACTATTACAATGTCTGTAACTCCTTGGCCCAGTAGGTGTCATGATAATGTTATGAAACACAGTGTAGAACACACCCTTGTCATATAGTTTTAGATGCGAATATTATTCCAGAGTGCTGTCTTCATCATCGTCACTGATCTTCATTGATCACACACAGAATTAAACATGTCTTATACGTTAGAGACATGGTGACCTCTGAACACCATCAAAATGACACACCAGCAGTGCTATATCTCCTCTGGTGAGATGCCATGACAGGACCTGAAAGTGAACATTCCCTGGACTACTGGGCTAAGAGTATGACAGATCATATTTGGTGTGGCTGTGTATATTAGTCTGGAATGAGGAGCATGTAAATAATGTCATTGAGAAGGTGCAGAAGATGAGAGAGTACTCACAGATACAGAGATACACACAGACATGGAAACAGGCACAGACACAAACGCATGCATGAATGCACGCATGCATGCACGCATGCACACAGGCACAAAGAAGAGGAAGAAGAAGAAAAAGAAGAAGAAGAAATCATCTAGTAGGTTACAGATTCTTAGACACTAAACTAGCAGAAAAACCTAGATCAAAACCAAAACCAAACATTACCATGCCTAGACGAATATAAACAGCCAAAACTGACTCACATATACTATTGACAATACAGAAGCACACAAAATAGGGAACAGAAACAACCAGACACATGTGCTTATTTACTGAAATTGAAAGACTTGTCTGTCTGACTACCAACTAGGTACACACACACATCCGTGCGCGCACACACACACACACACACACACACACACACACACACACACACACACACACACACACACACACACACACACTACACCCCCCACACATACACACACGCACTGACAGGCTGACTGGCTGGCTGACTGATTGATTGAGAGAGAGAGAGAGAGAGAGAGAGAGAGAGAGAGAGAGAGAGATAATTAAAGAAAGAGAGAGAGAGAGAGAGAGAGAGAGAGAGAGAGAGAGAGAGAGAGAGAGAACAGTAATTGACAAAGGACTCAATATTGTTTCTGTTCTTCCCAATTTTTTGACAGCAGCTTTCTTCATTGGGATTTCTATCCAACTGACACACATTGAACAAAAGCCAAGTTCACTCAAATTCAAGCCAAGTTCACTCAAATTCAAATTGAGTAATTACAAGCGGAGAAGGTTGAACACTTTCGATCTGCACAAGAATAAATGATGAAATAAGAAGGGCAGGGAAAGAACTCAACTCATGAAACATAAAAAAAAGCGTGTGTGTGTGTGTGTGTGTGTGTGTGTGTGTGTGTGTGAGAGAGAGAGAGAGAGAGAGAGAGAGAGAGAGAGAGAGAGAGAGAGAGGTGTTTTAAAGAATTGAAAAAGAGCCATGGCATGCAAGCGATGCACATTACAAAAACAAACAAACAAAGAAACAAACAAAAACAACAGAAAACAGTGAACAGTTTACACACACACACACACACACACACACACACACACACACACAGGGAGACACACAGAGAGGGAGAGAAAGAGAGAGAGATGTATGTTTTAAAAAAAAAAAAAAAAAGAGCCATTGTATGCAAATGATGCCCATTAAAAACAAAGATACAAAACAAAACAGAAAAAAAAAGAAAACAATGAACAGTTTCACAAGAACAGCAACAAAATCTTGATGATGACCAGTGGAAGAAAAAGCTTAGCAAATAAAACCTGTCTCGTTCCATCAATCTTTCACATTATTTTCAGTAATGTTAAGAACTCTATATGAGAACTCAGCCTGCTCAAACTGATCAGATTAGCAGTGGGCAGCCTTTAATCTTTTTGTTATGCAGGTAATAAGCAGCATAAGATTGTTTGTAAATGACCGTCCAGGGAAACAGAACTGTGTCTGGAGAGCCATAAGAATCACTCTTTTTATTTTGCACCATGACTGATGAGACATAGCTGTCATTAACTGCTCTTTGACTTTTTTTTCCCCTTTTATCTGTCGTGGCGGCGGTTTTGAGGCTTTACACTTTTGTCTCTGGTTACAATTCAACCAGCCTTTTTTTTTTTGGTATCAGGGCACTGGGTAGTGATATTCAAAACGTCAGTCAGAGTGGACATTAACTCGTGTAACTGCGCATTGTGCAGTGTCTGTTTGCCCATATTCCATTTTTCATGTAATTTTTGCTGCACCGTCATTTTTCATAATTAATTTCTTTGACTCCTTTTTTTAAAAAAAAAAACATTTTTGGGGTGATTAATGTAGAAAAATGGCTGGCACCCTTAGCCCAACTTGATGTTACCTGTCTTAAGGGTGTCATTTGTTGTGCTGTCATTTTAATTATGGAAGTACACTTGGTAAATATTATGAATGTTTTTTTTTTATTTTTTCACAGCTGGAAGTTTTTTTTTTTTTTTTTTGTTTTTGGTGTGTGTAGTAACAGTGCAGAAAAGGTCATCGTGTGGTCGGCTGGGCAAAAATAGAATTGAAATTGAAATTGTTGAGAGGCTGTGTTACTGAAGAGGAGTTGTAATATGAACTTAAATGCGGTGATATTTAGCACTTACTACATTGTATATGCGTGTGCTTTTCACTTCTTTGTTTTGTATGTAAGTAAAAATATTTGGGGTCCTTATAGTCCAATTTGATTTTTTTTCTTCTGCTGTTTCCTCTCTGTAGTATTGCCAGCAAGCAAACTTACATCAACGAATGTCATTTTCATTTGTCACCTCCTTCCTCTTCATTCTCTTATGTGTGCCACATTGAATTATTATAAAAAAAAAATCTTTCTATTCATAGTAATCAGTCGTCATCCTCCTCCTCCTCCTCCTCCTCCTCATTGTCCACAGACTGTTAGATAGAACGGTATTATGACAGATGCTTAAACGATCGGCGATCTATAATTCTTTGTTCTTAGCACAGCAGAGTCGATGTGTGTTTACCAGTTAGGTTCATCACATTGTCCATTCATGATTTTCTTTTTCTGTCTGTCTCGTGCATTCTCCCACCACTGTACTCAGTTGGAAGACCTTGGTCCTAGAATCGTGACAGGGCCGTCTTCCAACCTCAGGCGAGTTTATGGTGTCCGATGAAGAGAGGAAGCAAGCAGTTCTCCGCTTTTAGCCAGACTTTATTGATTTACATATTTGTTTTGCTGCCTTGGGGCTCAAAACAAGTACAGGGATCATGAAAACAACGCGGTTGCACGTGAAAACGGCTTCCAGTTGAAAAGAAAGCAAGCAAGAAAGAAAAAAACAAACAAAACAAGCGTTTCTGTTTTGCAATAATGTTCAACAGTAACCACATAAGAGTATGAAAGGAAAGCAGTTCATGTGCAGTGCTTTACCTTTGCCAGCTTTTTGTAAGCTTCATTTTCGTGTGGCTGGCATTGACAGTGTGGTCACGCGATATTTTTGTCGTCTATCATAGGAACGCGAGCCATCATGGCCCCTGAACTTGTGCCTTAGTAAGCCTATTCTCCTAGACCCATCTCATATCCTTGCAGTGTAACCCGCTGCGCAAAAATCAGACTGTGCAACGGCAGCGTGAAGTCAGTCTCGCTACGTGGTCCAGAGAGACACGGAGAGCATGCAAGAAAAGCATCAAGAGAGTGTAGACATTAATTAAATGCTGTTCTTCAGATCTGCTGGCCAGACACCATCGCCAGCATTGACTTCTGGCAGGAAACAGATTGCAACCAACCGAAGATGAAATCAAGAAAAGAAGATGGGGAGAAGGATGAGTGGTGGTGGGGGTAGGGGGAAGTGAGGGCTTTTTAGGGGGGGGGGTGGGGGTGGGGGTGGGGATCAGACACTCTGTCAGGAAATATATTACGAATATTATCAGTCAAGCCGTGAAGTGGAACTCACAAGGCAAGTGGCTAACACACACACACACACACAGACACAGACACACACACACACACACACACACACACACACACAGAGGCGTCGGGACTTCGAAGAAGATATCAAACAAATGGGATACGTCTGAGGTCCGCTGGAGAGGAAAGACCAGAACAGAAAGCTTTGGTAGACTGGTGCTGGTGACCTGTGCTTCCAGAGCGTGATTCACAGTGGTGATGATGTTGTTGCTCCTGTCATTTGTCTGGTTCTTATATGAAGTTAGAGAAGCTGTCTTAAACAGCTCTTTAATGTATGGATTTGTCTTTTGTTGTCGTTGTTGTTGTTTTCTTTCGTTTTAGATCAGCCATTAGAGACCAAATCTTGCATCTGCTCACAGACTAGTACCAGTAATAATTTGTTGAACACTTCTTGATTTTGGCTGAAAATCAAGGGTGGGCAATAAGCGTTTGTAAATATGCGGTATATGCCTGAATGTTAAACACGTGATCGATGCCACAGATGGCTTAAAGTACCATGGCTTAGTGTCGAAGTCATGTGCATTTGTGTGTGTGTGTGTGTGTGTGTGTGTGTGTGTGTGTGTGTGATTGCGCACATGTCGGTTTGTGAGTGTAGTTCAGATTTATTGCCATACAGATAAACTTTTTTTTTGTCAGCGGTTTTTCTGCATCTTTCTTCTTCTTCCTTTTTTTCTTTGAATAACAGTAACAAAATCTATGACATTTCATGGATTATAAGACACGAATCAAGTCTATATATAGTCATCATCAAAGAAGCGTTTACTTTTTGAAATGTCATAGTATGTCATAGTATGTAATAGTATCATATAACATGCACTTGACCTCTAACATTTAAGATGAAATAAAGCTTCTAATAATATTTCAAGTTTGTTTCCAAGATTTGAATGAATTTGCCCCTTATTATTGCAGACTGTATGTAAGGAGCAAGCAGGATGAGAAGTGCAATAGAAATAGATATAAGAGACAGGAGGTATTAGCGTGTTGCCATTAATGAAAAGGATTCAGTTTTGGCACAGTTACCAGTCTTCTTAATCCCATAACTTTCGGCCACAGATGGTTGCCCATCTGAACTGAAATATAGAAAAAGGACAGCTGCTGTGGTGCGGTGGTTAGCATCACAGACTTGCAGACAGAGAGGTCCGATTCAAAATTGAGTGTTCCGTGGGCACAAATGAGAAATCAAATTGGATGGGTCTCTCTGAAGTGTTGTTCAAACTGCGGGTGTCTGTGTCTCTCCGCTGACTGGTTGACGTCAGGACATCATAAAAAGAAGTGTAGGTTGTAGGTCTTTTTCGTGTAGTCTCTGACCAGAATGGAACTCCATAGGTTGGTTTATCATGTTCTTTGTCATTTTCCACCATTAGAAACATGTCTCAAAGTCTGCGGCCCTTCATGTCTCGCATTCGTGGTGACCTCCATTTTGATGTCATCTTCACGTATGTGCCTTTGGTGAGTTGAGTCAAAGTCATTGGAATCAGCAAGCTCTTGGCGATTGTCGTTCAACGGATGTGATGGCACCCTCTGGAAGGGGGCACTAATTCACACTGCCATCGTAAGTAAGCGATTATTTTCACCAGTAGAAGGTTTTGTAGGTGTCTTGGTGCATATGATGGATCTGAACAGACACTATTCAACATCACCGAAATAACTCGACAGTGTCTCTGCTCGAGGGTCGCGTTATGATGACTTAATATTGGCGCTTTCAAGTAGGCTGCCGGTGTTTAGGACTGCCATATAACAAATCTTGATTTGGCTATGTGTGTTTGGGACTGAGGAGACATGGGGAGTGAGACTGAAAAAAAAAATGCATTTGTTCACAGTATATTCCTTATTTGAAATAATCCACCGTTAGAAATGAAAACAACACTGTGAGTTGTACATATTTACTATTGTTTGTGCCGTTGTCTCCATTTCCTTCATTATTTATATGTATACTGATGATAAGTAAAGAACACCGAAGTACACTACATTAACGTTATTGTCATTAATAATAAATTATTTGTACTGTTTGTGATAATAATGTCACGTCATTACTACATTCATTACCGCCACCATTGTCATAATTGCTGTAACTAGTTTTCATTTGTAGTGGAGTTAGCAAGCAGTAACATTAATAATGGTATTTACTTTTACCTTAATAATGGTATGTACTTTCACCTAATGACCTATTTTGTAACTACTGTCTTGAAAAAACCTAACACTCATTGATGATCGTGATCATAATAATGGTGATAATAAATAACAGGTGTATGATGTTGTTGTTGTTGCTGTTTCTCTTCTTTCTACTTTTCTTCTTTCACCTTCTTCTCATTCTCACTAGCTATTGATATCAGGGCAGATTTTTTTGCTTTTTAAAGGAAATTTCTTGTATATGAGTGTTTTTGAAGAAAGTCTGTCGATCTGACCACTTTGGTTTGTTAATTTGTTTTGAAACGACAAGCCTTGGCAATTATTACTGGTGCCACCGCCGCTGCCGCTCCCGTCGCTGCTGCTGCTACTACACCACAATCACCACCACTACTACCGCTACTTCCACTACCACCACCACCACGACCATTACCTCTGCTGCTACTACTATTATTAGTACTACTACTACTACTACTACATCTACTATTACTACTACTACTTCCACTATTACCACCACTACCACCCACTACTGCTACGCACTTGCATAATTGTCTCCCGCAGTGCTGAGGAACAGTTAGTTTAAGGAGTGGACCAGGTCATGATGAAGCTCTGTAAACGCGTGATACTGCCCGACATGACATGTTGAAATGGCAGTTGCCTGACTGTGCTAGAAGGATTGGGCCACTCCACTGTCACAGTCGGCGTCCGAAGCACGTGAGACAAGAGGCGAGCGCACACGCGATGGCAAGTGACGGCGGAGTATGACCCCCAGAAACTACTTAGATCGATCAGCTTAAGAGTCAGTGAGGTTCTTAATCACTTGTCTCCCGCACGTTTTGATTACAGCCAAGAGGCGCTAACGATTTCTGCGCGGCCGTTTCCGTAGCGACCTGATTTAGCGTTGTGGAATTCCAGCCGGAAAGAAGGTCGGAGCACCAGTATAACGAACTAATCCAGTTGTCCCAGCCACCCCAACCCCACGCCTTCTTCCCTCCCACCTGATTTTCCTCCCGGCTCTCCTCAAGCCATCCCATGTCTCTCTCCTGGTCATCTCCACCACAAGTTACATGTATCCGTTTCCTCAGCTGAAACCGCCATAATCTGTTCAAGATGTTCGGCAACATTAATTTTGTTGAGAGTCTTTTCACTGCTTCGTTCTCTGTCAAAGGAATGGCAGTCCACATTTCTTGTAGGGGAAATGAAAGTGATAACGATCTGCTCCCCCCCCCCCCCCCCCCCCCCCGAGTATTTGAAACCAGCCAGCTATATTCAGTTGTCTTTATGCACGTCCATCAGTGTCGATATTAAGATCAGTTGCAGATAGAACATGTAAGGAGGCAATTCGTCAGGGTGCAGTGAGCCGTCAATGATAGGAAACCAAGGGAGGAAGAACGGAGAAGAAATGGAGGAGGAAGGAGAAGGGATTAAAACGTGGACTTGGGGGGGGGGGGGGGGGGAGGGGGGGGGGGGGGGGGGGGGGGGGGGATGTTTGGGTGGTGTTACTTTTGAAAGCACCATGCAAGTACCATTAAACTAGGTATAAACCTGTATTTATATGTTATTATTTTATGCTTGCATAGAGATTGATACTTTTGGGTCTGTTTCAGCTTTTTCTTTGTCATTGTCAGCTTGGTCGTTTTGTTGTGTTTATCTTCTTCCCTGTTGTTGGTGTGGTGTTTTTGTTTTTCTTCACAGTTATTCTTTTGTCCTTCTTCAACCCTCCCACTTCTCGTTCGCCACCCTTCTTTTTTCTCCTCCCCCCCCCCCCCCCCCCTCCCCATATTTTCACTCCATTTAAAAGTGAGGCTGTTTGTTGTGATTTCTGGGAGTGCAGGTGATAACAGAAAATGAGGGAACCCGTTGTTTGACACATTTTTTTTTTTCTTTCTTTCTTTTTTTTTTTTTTTTTTGCGCGAAGAAACCGATACCATTATCACATCATACCATTCGCAAACCTCAGGCATTGCGCAGAAACCTATCACAAATGACTGTGCTTTGAAGTTACCAACAAACATTCTGGTGAAAAGTCGCACTGCTCAAGGGTATTCAAACTCGAGTGACGTTAATCTTTGATTTAGCACTGAAGTATGGTGTGGTGTATTCAAACTCGAGTGACTTTAGTCTTTGGTGTTGCACTGAAGTATGGTGTGGTGTATTCAAACTCGAGTAACTTTAGTCTTTGATTTAGCACTGAAGTATGGTGTGGGTGTATTCAAACTCGAGTGACGTTAATCTTTGATTTAGCATTGAAGTATGGTGTGGTGTATTCAAACTCGAGTGACTTTAGTCTTTGATTTTGCACTGAAGTATGGTGTCATAACCGTAGCAGAAGGGGTAAATCACGCCCGCTTTTTATCACGTTTTACGGAATTAGTTTTGGAAACTAGAGCGTGTGTACTGCAGTTTATGCCTGCCTGCCTCTGCCTACCAGTTCACTTTTTTTTTTTTTTTTTTTCTTATTCTCGTTTTCTGTTTTGCCTCCCATTTTTTTTTTGTTCGCCCAGATTTGTGTGAAGCCAATGGGCGCACCCTGTGGGCAGGTTGTGTGGGTGTTTGTTGTAAAATCATATGGTTGAGGTTTTATCAGTGATTAACGCATTGCATTTCTTAATGTAGTGTATCGTTAATTGTTCGTAGGGACATATTTCATTTGCAAACATTTCCATGTGATAGTGAAAACACGAACTGCCTTTCTCCCTTCTTGAGAGAGAGAGAGAGAGAGAGAGAGAGAGGGGAAGTATGGAGGTGGGCATGCGAAACGTGATCGCTCACTTCCTCTTGCTTTATTGTCCATGCACCCAAGAGGCGCACAGTCGGGGCCCCTGCAACGTAAGCACCAGGCCAGCCCTGCCACCGATCTATCGTCCGTCCCGGCCGGTCCATCCAGACCCATGGCATGCGCCGGAGCTAATGCCGCGCTTTCCACGGGGGTCCTAATCTGCTTAGGCATTAGGCGGGAAGCTGAGAGGCTTTTCTCCCGCTGCCTGTAATCACATCAGTCGCGGAGAGGTTGACGTGGTCGTTTTGGACATTGTCATGCCACGCATCTTGGGCTTTTTTCCGAGACTAATGGGCTGCGGACAGGGCACTCTGTTCCCCCCCCCCCCTCCGCCTTCCTACCCCCACGCCTTCTTTTTATATACGAGATGCAGGGAGGGGGTTGTGGGAGAGGGAGGAGGGGAGGGGGGGAGGGAGAGCTCGGCCCGGGGCGGCAGGGGGCCAATTCGTGCTGAACGGGTTTTCTGGTTACTAAATCTGGACACAAGCGATTATTGTTGTATCCAATCCCCTCCGCCATCGTCGGCCTTTCCCTGTGTCCATCCTTGCCCTCTCATTCGTGGCTAGCTGATAAGAGAATGCTAGAATACTTTCATTGGCCTAAGTTTGGATCTTTCTCTGAAATTCGGGCCCAGCCTTCGCGAATCTTCTTGGGTACGATCCCTTTCCCCCTTCCCCATTCCCCCTTCCATCTCCATTCTTTCCAGTTCTTACGTTTTAATTTGCACTGATCTGTGATTTTCATACTGCCCCACATAGTCATTGCTGATCGTCAAGAGAAGGAAATCGTTTAAAAACGCCTTTTCTTCATGCCCTAGGGCTGGGGGGAAAGTGCTGCTGTGAATACAGGCAGTGGAACTGTCAGTAGTGACCATACAAAGCCGTTTCTTAATGCACTGGAATGGGGGAAAACATGCTGGTGTGAATACAGGCAGTGGAACTAGCAGTAACCCCAGTAAAAAAAGCCTTTTCTTAATGCTCCGGGACTGGGGAAACGCGCTGGTGTGAATACAGGCAGTGGAACTAGCAGTAACGGCCATAACGTTATTTTTATGTACAGCAGTTAAGAACAATCTGAGATTTCTTCTTCTCATTCTCTTTCTGTCTCGTTTGTCTCTCTTTCTCTGTCTCTGTCTCTCTCTGTCTCAGTCTCTGTCTCTCTCTCTCTCTCTCTCTCTCTCTCTCTCTGTGTGTGTGTGTGTGTGTGTGTGTGTGTGTGTGTGTGTGTGTGTGTGTGTGTGTGTGTGTGTGTGTGTGTGTGTGTGTGTGTGTGTGTTAATGAAAATGTACTGCGCACAAGACACCTCAGTAATCTTTTGATCCGTTTGTCTATTCATGCGGACAGTTGATAGCTACGGATATACCTCATATACATTTACACAAGTTTGCCCTGATAATCTCAGTACATGTAAACACAGCGGTAGAAGCAACTTTACATGGCATTACCATAATCAAAAAAGATATCCTGGGTCCCCCGGTAGTTCCCTTCTTGCATAAGCAATTCAGACTCCTCTCCAGGCATTGCCACGCCTGTCTGATACAGTTCTTCAGCATTACACATACAATCTGCAGACTCAAAGGATTTGCAGTCAGCCAGACTTTCCGCTTGTAACCGATCAGTTAGCGAGAAGGGCAGTCTGTTAGGAGAAGATGTGTCAGTCAAAAGATCTAACGAGAAAGTTCTCATGACGCTGAATGTTCCACCAAGCTTAAGAGTACTGGCGAATGAAAATCAAGACCAAAGATACCAATAACGTTTGTAGTGAAAATTTGTTAATCGAGAAATATGTGAAACCGTGTTTTCCTGTGAAGTTTAGGAGGTGTGAACAGGTTACGTTTAAACTAAGGTTTTCAGAGAAAAAAAGGGAATTTTTTTTTTCTGCTTTCTGTCTGAATATATCTGAACCCAGTTCTGGTAGATTCACATGTATCATCTAAATTTACTAAAGGTGATAATGCAGAGCTGGAGTTGTGGACCTATCTGACGTTAACCACACCGACATTGCAAGAGCGACAACATGCATTTTTCATCCTGATTAGGCCCATTTTATTCCCCCCCCACCCCACCCCCCACCCCTTTTCCCCAGCGGTGCAGCAAGATTGAAACATTATTCTGAAAACACACTGACTGACCAAGGTCATCTAGTTCCATTTTGTCATTGTCATTTCGAAACCTTGCTGCATAGTTTTTGTCATTCTGAAAATTAAGTAAAATATCACCCAAAAAAAAAAAACACACACCCAGTTACTTAGATACAAGATGTACGTCTCACCAAAACTAGAAAATCAACAAACAAGATTTTTGAGACTTGACTAATTTCATAAACCGAGTATGTTTACAAATGCGCTGATTAAGAACATTTGTAAACATGGCAAAAGGTACCAGCATCTCAGAACGGGGTGTGTGTGTGTGTGTGTGTGTGTGTGTGTGTGTGTGTGTGTGTGTGTGTGTGTGCACATTTGACATAGACGTATGTAATTTTGTTCGTATATTCTAATCATTGTGAAAAGTTTAATACAGTTTTGTTTTGTGGTAAAATATATGTCTAATTTCTGAATTGTATATATATATATATATACGTATGTATATGTAATTGATTAAATACATAGAATATATAAATACCTTGAACACAGAAAGGATGCTCAGGAAAATGAGAGAGAGAGAGAGAGAGAGAGGGGGGGGGAGGGAGAGAGAGAGAGAGAGAGAGAGAGAGAGAGAGAGATGTTAATACATACCGGCACGTAAAAGATGGTGGCTACAGAAATGGTGATGGCGATGTTTTCTTATTTTTTTTTTTGTTGTTGTTGTCAAATTGGTTATTAACTTTGTTGAGTTTTTCACAAAACGCATTTATCGCAGAAAGCAAGGACAGTGTTCATATTGTGGCTGTCGCATACTGACAACGCGCGGCCTTGAAAAACGTGGGCAAAGAGAATTTGCGGCAGAGTATCTCTAATCTGCCCACTTCCTGTTGCTGTCCCTAAAGCTATCGTTTTTTTTTTCTCCATTGTAAAAAAAACATTTGTTTTGCGGGTGTTTTTCTCTTAAATGGTCTTTTTCTATACTGTTATCTACTGATTTTTTTTCTTCGTTTTTGTGACACATTATCCTCTTTTTTGTTTGTTTGTTTGTTTGGTTTTTTTTTTGTTCTAAAAAGTCTGTACACTCTTTTGGTCGCTACGTGGGGATGCCGGGTTTGTTTACAAGTATAAATAGTGTGCTTATCTATATGGAATTTATGTACAAGAAATTTTTCACTGTCCTGAGACTCTCTTAAACTGCCCGCACCCCCTTTCCTATTAAGAATAATATTCTTATTATGAATGATTTTATTGTTATCGTTTTTCTTCTTCTGATTGTTATTATCTTTTTTATCATAATGTTTTTCTTTATCGTCGTCAGTTGTTTTCCTTTCATTGCCCATTCACCCACCTACCTTCTGAAATGTCTCTCATCACTTTTTTTTTTTTCTTGTTATGACAGTCTTTTTTGTTTTGTTTTTGTTTCACTGTGTGATTTGCTAATATGGCTTTTAGAAAAGTGTGTGTGTGTGTGTGTGTGTGTGTGTGTGTGTGTGTGTGTGTGTGTGTGTGTGTGATAAAGCCATCTGTGCATGGCGGGCATCATTGATACGACCTATTCCATTTACTTTAAGATATAGTTTAGCTATTAACTGAAGTGCATTATGTAGATAGTTATCTTGGTTGTGGGATTTATTTTTTTTCAGAATGGGACTTATCTTTTTTTTCTTCTGTGTGGTGACAGCCCTGACAGGGCCATATTTGGGTGGTCGGACTATAGTAAATGATAATAATGATAGTGCAGTTTGTCTGTGCATTTATCCAGAGTAGCACTCGCGGCGTTTGAAAAGGGAAGAAAAATCATAAATGATAAAAACAACGAAATAACAAAGTGGAAACAATCATTTCACGACGCTAAGTACAAAATGCAGACAATTAGATTTGACCCAAAACACGGAAACCTTCCCCAATGTCACACAGCAACACAGGGGAAACACACACACACACACACACATTTTTAACTTGAAAAAATATGGAATGTTTTTGTATTTTTCAAAAGACCCCATTAAAAGTGATACACATGCCAAATTTCAAGGCCATAGGTTTAATAGTTTTTGAGATATTGAGCTTTAAAATTGGGTAAAAAAATGGCGTTTTCACGTTTTTTGCAAAGGGCCATGTTTGGACCCTCATATCTTCTGAACTATTCACCTAATATACTCTCAGATTGGCAGAGTTATTATCTGTGATGGATACACTGAGCCTATTTTTTTTTCCAGAGCTCAATGATTATTCATTTTTTAGCTGTGCCTCTTCAAAAATGACTAAAATGCTGATTTTTGTCGACGTGTCATTTTGTGGCAAACACAGGGTACCGTTACTTAACAACCCATAACTCTGGAACGACACATGCTACAGACAAAGTAGAGGTATCAAAATAATCAGCATTGAAGAAGGAACCTAAAGGTAAAAAAAAAACATCCATGAGTTCAACCTTCACCTTTATGTACAAATTACATCAAAGTAAACAAAATCACCTACATTCCACATATATTCCGTCATTATCACGGGGACAGAATCAAATGCTCAAGAATTTCACCAAGCAAAAATATGTTCCAAATAACAGGCAAATAATGAAATATATGTCCAAAAGGAACAGTAAATCACAACTGTCTTAAAAACTTTTCAAATACCAGAAAAATCACCCTCTTTCCATGTTCCTGTTCCTTTTTTCAATCACCATTAAGATAAAACTGGCCATCTCCATTTTGTACCCCAACATTAACAGTACTTTTTAACATATTGTTGTATCTTCTTTTTCAGGGTTCCCCTGCTGGTACAGTCAATGCTCCAAACTCTGTTCTTTGGTAGAATGTTGAAGTCTGAATAAAAGACATATTTACTTGCAACTTCCCCAGTGGAGTCTGACAACGGCCATCTAAACAGGTTTTTTTCTGTTCCTTTCTGGTCCATGAAGGAAATGCAAGCAAGGTCAGGTCTAACAATTTCTAGTACTTGACCAATGTAAAATGCATCATCATAGAAAACTGCTACTGACTGTCCCTGGCCTGAGAAATTGAATGGAAATTCATAGTCTGATTCATCATCAGAAGACTGATGACAAATATTTATTTCATGTTCCAAAAGTGCTGAATGATCTGGCTCTTGTGGTTCTTCTTCAGTGCTACTGTCAGATTCTTGCAGGTACTGGTCATCTTCTGAAATTTCACACACACACACACACACACACACACACACACACACACACACACACACACACACACACACACACGCACATGCATGCATGCATGCACATGCACACACACACACACACACACACACACACACACACACACACACACAACAAAATTTTGAATAAACTGAACACAGTTAATAACTGGACATTTGTTTTGATCTATCAGTGATGAAAATGGATTGTTTGAATTCAGAGACTGTGAATGAAAGTGCATGATAACTTTGAAGAACATTTTTTTTTTTTTTTTTATATATACCAAGTTCTATCATTTATGGATATATGATTCAACAGTAAAATTTTTTTAAATACACATTGCCACAATTTTCAATAAGACTTTTAAGTGAATGCTACCAGCTACACACACACACACACACACACACACACACACACACACACACACCAGCTAGTCATTTTATTATAATACATGCTTCAAGTTTCCAAATTCTGATTTTCTTACTCCTATCTTTTAGTACATATGCCACACTCATACTGCAGCTTCAAGCTAACATTCTCTTTAATTAGTTAATGAGTATTTTTTTGTTTACTTTTTAGTTTTTTTTATTTTCCTTTTATCTCATTTATTTATCAATTTATTGATTTTATTATTCATTGATTCATTTTGGTACAACAGTACTGCAAATTAATCCAAAACAACTGCTACTACTTCAATTTTCATTGAGGTCTGAAACCTGAGTTATCGTCCCTGTCGAAGTTACAGCTGCCAAATTTTAATCTTACTTCGTAATTTTCGCTCTAGACAAAATCATAAACCTTTTTATAAAAAATCTGAACGAGCTTGGGTAAAAGTTATTCTATGAAATTGTTTTAAAACTAAAAGGTTGATCACCGATTGCAACCATTAGTACTGATCACGGGAGCTAAACCACCACTCGACCGAGCACATGTCTGATGAAAAAAAAAAACACTTCTAAAATAATTTCCAGAGTTAAGAAACACAAATTCCTTGAAAATAACAGGGCAAGGGCTTAAACAAATGAATCGTTCGCATACTTACCAAGATCACGCTCAAATCGTTGAGATCCATCGGTTTAAACTCGCCACTCGACTCGAACATCGTGTCAGCTTCGTACCCCCCCCCGTTGTCGGAATGCTGAATGCCGATTGGACTACGGGGGGTTCTCTCTTTATCCTGGCCGGAACTTATACACACAGCAGCCTGTGCGTCCTTATATACACGAACGAAAAGAGCATTGATTTTTCTACAAAACGAGTGGTCTTTCAATATGTTTTGTTCAGAATTAGCGATGTTGATATGCTTTTGAAGTTTATGCTAGTCTTTCGGCACAAAATTTGCGGCACTTAATGAAAAAAAGGAACTATGACGAACTTTATACCGATCAATTCTGCAGGTTTTCTCTGTTTCATATGGTACCAACATCGTCGCTGTGCATATAGTGTGTCAAAGTTCCGAACACTTTTCCGGATGTGTTGTTGTTTGCGGGTCACGGATAGCCCGCGGCTTGAATCGTTGCACAAGCTCGCCAACGCAGTGTATGGTTTGTGTGTTTAGATCGTTCACAATAAAAGCACACTTCTTTCATACCATAAAAATGTCCTAATCAGCCTTCATGTTTAATAGTTAAACGAAAGTGCTGTGTGGGTATGAAGATTTTGATTGTCTTGATACCGTTGTTCTGTCATATGTTCTATACTATTTTGGATTGTGCCGCGTTTTAGTCTTCAAAAGGGTTGACTGACAGGATGTCAGAGGCTTCTCTTCTTTCGCGTTCTTTCGCGATCTCAGCTTAGATTACAAGTCTGAGTCTGGTTTGTTAGGAGAAGTCTGCAGTCCACCCCCAGCAACTGCCGATCGTCACCCCCCCCCCCCCCCACACACACACACACACACCCACACCCACACACCTTCACCCCCTCCCCTCACCCGCCTGAAGTCCTACCGGACGCATGATGGCAATAGTGATGATGACGATGCTGATGAAAATGTCAAGAACGATCAAGAGGGCATCCAGAATTCTTTTTGAAGAATACTGTCATTATATTATCATTTTTTTATGAGGGTGAATCATGCAGATATGGGGATTCCCCACGCCTGAACAACTGTGATGGGATTATGACGGTCTTATGAGCAGCTTTAACGGCTCGGTTAATCTTGTAGAGGGCGCTGAAGGTGGTAATTTTGAGCGCGCAGTGTCCCTTCCTGAATCACTGGCAGGCTCCTGCGAGAGAGGTGAATAGTATGGGACAATACCAGCTTCAAAACCGCAATTTTCTTTTAAGGAGAAAAAAAAAAAAAAAGAAAAAAAAAAAAAGAAAGGCGATGATTAGTGTTATCACGCTAAAACAGTAATGATAACTGATACTGTTTATTCACAAGTATTCAGTTACTTGTTTTCCGTATGAAAAGGTGATCAAACATGATAACCGTAAGAAAAATAGTTAAGACTCATGAAAAAGGAAAATACTGAATAATTAAAACAGGTAACTATGACTCGTGTATGTGTGTGATGTCGCTAAGGGGGAATCACTGTCAACAGCCGCTGCAAAGCATTTACCTACCCTACACAAATACTGACGTCAAACGAATTAGGAATTAGTTTCAAAGTGAGGTGATTGTAGGCGGAAATTGAGGCAAAGTTTAAAGAAAAAAATACTGTTCCGCCAGACGTAAGGTACAAAAAGATTACAAGATAAAAGACGACGCGTTTAAGTTTCCTTGGTCTTCTCCAGGCAAGGTAAACAACATTCAGAACAATGGAATGGAAGAGCGAGCAATCACTTTCTTCTCAGATTGGGTGGAAACGTCTTTGTATATATACATAAGCAAACGTAGAAAGTCAATTGAATTTTAGATATCACACACACACACACACACACACACAACACACACACACACACACACACACACACACACACACACACACACAGAGGCATAATACAAATATGGTGTATTTAAAATTCCCTTCCACTGCGCGTTCTGTTTCAAGCAGATACCACCCGTCAAGGCATGTATTTGGGTGAATGGTGGGGATTGGGTTGATGCATTTAAAGGGGTTATGGAGTGTGTGAAGCCTAACTACAATGACTCTCTCTCTCTCTCTCTCCTCTCTCTCTCTCTCTCTCTCTCTCTCTCTCTCTCTCTCTCTCTCTATCGCACACACGCGCGCCTCTATTTATAACTACCTGTCTCTCTGTCCATGTCTGTCTATCTGTCAGCCAGCAGACTACCTACCTACCTACTTATCTGCGTATATACGTACTACGTACCTACTTCCTACCTACCTACATATCTACTTACATATCTACCTTCCAACCTACTTAACTACCAGTCTGTCTGTCTGTGTCTGTCTGTCTGTCTGTCAGTCTGTCCTCTCTGTCTGTCTATCTGTCTGCCTGACTGTCTCTCTGAGTCTGTATCTACGTATCATCGTATATGAATAAAACACTAGAACAAAACAATTTTCTTCAAAGTGACATTGGTAGCTTGATTTGTTTTTAGAACCCAACTTTTGCCTTTTGCAGCTTTTCCATGACCCATATCTGGAGCATGAGAACACACGACAATGATGAACATTGGCACAGTAGAAGGGAGAGGAATGGGAGAAAGTGGATAGGGGTAGGGAAAAGGGGACGGGAAGGTGTGTCAGTTGCTGAAAAAGGGAGGTGTGTGTGTGTGTGTGTAAAGGGGTGGGAATGGGCGAGTGTGTGTGTGTGTGTGTGTGTGTGTGTGTGTGTGTGTGTGTGCGTGCGTGTGTGCGTGTAAGGTGTTGGGTAATTGGAGATGAGTGAAGTGAGGAGATGAGTATGCGGGAGGGAAAGGGGGGGGGGGGGGGGGGGGGGGGAGGAGAGAAGAATGCATTGTGGGGAAGAGTATCAGAGGCGAATGATTTAGTTCTTATTTCGCTGATCTTCTAAACCTAGGTCTCACTGTTTTTTTTTTTTTTTTTTTTGTTTGTTTGGTTTTTTTTTAAGCTTCAACCGCATTCACTGTTTCCTTTTCTCCTTTTCCTTTTAACACCTTTCCATAATGACTTAGTCTCCCTCTGCACTTGCTTAGGGCCCCCCCCCCCCCCCCCCCCCCCCTCCCCCACTCCTTCCATTCAACCCTGACTTGTGTTTCCTCCCCACCCTTTCTACTATACCTATGTACTTCTTGTTTACTTCCTCGCCTCTCTCTTTCTTACTCTTCCGCATTGCTCTGTTTACTCGAAGTGTGGAATGGAATTGGTTGCAAAAAGTATCTCAGAAACTATAACGGGGTACCAGTTCTCACTATTCCGCACTTTCGTTCCATCCCTTTCCCCCGTGTTTCCCCCAGTCTCCCCCCCCCGACCCTCTCTAGTCCCCATGCGACATCTGTTTACAGTGGGGTTGATTCATTCTATTCTTGTTGCTGTGTAGGTGTGTTGAGTATGGGGTGTATGGGCAAGCTTGGAGCATTCGTTTTGGGGAGATGTTTCCTTGTTTGTTCTGTTTGCTCTGTGGCAGCTCTCCTTTGAGGGACACTGATGTGAGAGATCAGTGTCGGGCGGGCGGCGCAGACAACCTTCCAGCCATGTGGGTGACGGCGGGTCTAGCCTGTGTCGCCGGGGGACGGCTCTTGGAGATGTGGGGCGATTGGCGAAGGAGCGCTGCCTGACTGCGACTACCGTGGCCTGGAGAATATACCGTGCTGTTTTTGAGGGGTGGCAGACACGGGGGCACTCCTTAGGGGTTGGGCTGAAAAAATTGCCCTCTCGGCCGCAGTCAGCGAGCGCCCGCCAAGTTTTAGGGGCTCGTGCAGCGCTCCAGCGACTTTCGTCCTGCTTCCTCCTTGAGGCGGCCTCACGCGGCACAGGACCATCGCCACCCGAGCATGAAGAAGGCCGCCCGGTGGCCCTGAAGACAGCCTGATGATGTTTGGGGGACAGCAGGCAACACACACCGACGCCCATCGTCGGTCGATCAACAACTTAAAAGTGAACTAACGTTCAAGACCAACTTCACCAAACTTGAACCAGCATTCAAGAGGATAACGACCAGAATTGAGCCAACACGAGCTCTGGGAGACGAATACGACGACCCCCATTGAAACCTACCTACCACTGCCAGAAGACAGCAGTTGCCACAAATATGTAGACATATGTCTGCAGGAACCTTGTCCTTAAGGGCCACAGGCCGATAGGACGTTAATCTCACCCTTACAGTAACAACAGTAACGGTTGTGAGCAAGGCATGGTGCAAAGGTGGCCGGTGACGCGGAGGCGCTTGTTAGAGCATCCTTTGGGGATGGGGGTGTTTCCTTGTTTGCTCTGTGCTGTCATGTCTGCTAGACGATTTGGTGTCGCAAGCAGCATTCATTTGGAGAACTGAATGTTTTCTTGTGGGAGCAAGAGTTACCGTACTTGTTTATTATTTACTGTTCCCTGCTTCACTTCGTATATATATATATATATATATTTTTTTTTTTTTTTTTTTTTTTTTTTTTTTTTTAATATTTGAATCATTTATGTCCATACTTTTCATTTAACGCCCCTTTCAAATCGAACTCCTTCTCTCTTTTCCCTCGATTCTTCACTGCCCCACCCCTCTCCACCCTCCTTGCACCCCCCCCGCCCTTGGTCATCCTTATTCTTTTGCATCATGATCTTATCCATTTCTCTTTCTCCTCGCCATCCGTCTTTTTTGCACTTAGCCCCTTTACTTCCCCCCCCCCCCCCCCCCTCCCGCCAGTCCCCCTTTTATCCCCCTCACCACTCCTCCCTCATTTCTTTTTAGGCTTTGTAACTTCCTCCCCCTCGTTTTCCTCTCCTCCTCATTTTCTTCCATGCTCGCCGTCGCTCCTGCCTAAGGCTTCAACCCCCCCCGCCCCCCCCCCCCCCCCCCCCCCTTTTCTTTTTCTCTTCTAAACATAGCTTTGACACACCTCCTTATCCTGCACCCAAAAAAAAAAAAAAAAAAAAAAAATCGTAACCCCACCCGTACCCTTCACTTTTCCCCCACTTTGCTCTAATCTGCCACCTCCTGTTAGACCCACTCAAGTTCGCCTTCCCTCCCCCCCCCCCCCCCCCCCCCCCCCCTCCGCTTCCTTCTTTCGTCACACACTCATCTTTGACAGTTTTTTTTCCCCCCTATCCGCCTTTACATTCTTTCCTTATCCTATAAGCTACCTCCCACTCTCCAGACCACCTAACTACACCTTCTGTCACTTCCTCAAGTTGCCCAACACCTTACACCCCCCCTCCACCCCTTTTTATCCCTCATCCCGGCTCTTGTTTCAGCAACGACCACGCTCCCTTATTCTATTCCTCCCCCAAAATTTCTTATTGCCCCTCTTTCCTCTTGTGAAACTGTATGACATCCTTCGTTGTGATCTCATGTTCCAGAGGTCAACCCTGAACAAGCTGTCAAGAAGAGAGTTTGGTTCTGAATGAATTAAATAGCCAACGTCTTTTCAAAGAAAGCTGGTATCTCCTTCTTTTCCTAAATCAACGGACATAACTATGTTTAGTTAAGGCTACCCACTCTGATGCTGCTTTTGATGGAGGAGTGACCTGTCTCTGTCTCTCTGTCATTCTGTCTGTCTGTCTCTCTGTTATTTGTCACTCTGCCTGTCTGTCTGTCTGTCTACCTATGCTCAAAGACAGAAACTCCTGATCAACTGTTTCCCAGATTTACTCCGAATTTTCGATTTTAATAATCCTCTTAGGGAACCTTTTGGTTACCATTCTAATCGCAGTGTTTTTAACTGGAAAGTGGTTTACTTATAATCGTTTTAATCCGACGGTGTTTTGAATTTTATAACCAAAAGAGGAATTCTGTGTTTAGAGGCTCCTTGAAAAGTGTTGGGAGTAAATCACGTTTGCCTGCGCTTTAGCCAGTGTGCCCATGCCCCCCCCCCCCCCCCCCCCCCCCCCCCCCCCCCCCCCCCCCCTTTTTTTTTTTTTTTTTTTTTTTTTTCGTAAGCAGAACTTCTTTGTCTGTCTGATTGACTGACTGTCTCAGTTTGTGTCTGTCTCTTACTGTCCGGGTTGATCCTTTGCAGGTTAACAAATTATGTCTGCTGCTGGGGTGTAGGATAATTCGCCATAAATGAACAAGAAAAGAAATGGTCGAGATAAAGCCGTTGTGAAACTAAGACTTTGTTGTCTAACATAGGCGTTCTTTTTCTTTCTATCGTTTTTCTTTTCTTTTTCTTTTTTCTTTTCTTCTTTTTTACTTCACGGTCATGAAGAAGACGTCTGGAGGTAACAGAGTGCTACTGTGAATTATATTTTGCTTTTTGGAATAATTTGTATTTCTTCCTCTGACACAATGAGATGGCATGATTTTGACAACTTAGTTGATCACTTCTTTCATTTCATTCAAGTTTGCGGCAGCTTTGATCAAAATGGAGTGAATAAACTTCCAAAATGCGTTTCTCTTGCGTTTTCTCTGCGCATCCTTTCCAAATCATGATCCTAATACAATAATTGAGTGGTTCTGTATGCAGACTGTACGTCAGTTTCTTCTACATAAAGAGATGTTCTATGGTAAAACGTATTAATTCTATGGTATGTATAGTGTCTTCGTGATGTTTAACTCCTTCCATTAATTCCCTGCATTTAGCTCTCTCCAGTTAACTGTACATTTAGTATCTACATTGATAATTATAGTTTTCTCGTAAAAGCAGTTATCACCATCGTTTTTTGTAATATTTTCGACGTCCAAACATTGATTATGATCTTTTGAGAAAAGTAAGCTTCCATAGGATAGAATGGCGTTGCTAAGGATTAGGAGCCTCAGACACACGCTCTCTCTCTCTCTCTCTCTCTCTCTCTCTCTCTCTCTCTCTCTCTCTCTCTCCCCATCTCAACCCGCCTGCCGCCCTTGTCTCCCATCCGTTCTCTTCGTCACTTTCAGGTCTTACTTTCCCAATGCTTTGTTTGGTGCAGGAAAATGTTTTAGATAGTGTGTGTGTGTGTGTGTGTGTGTGTGTGTGTGTGTGTGTGTGTGTGTGTGTGTGTGTGTGTCCCAGTCTTCTTTGCTCGGCTGGTTTGAAAAACAACGTGAATATAAATCCTTTATGTGCACTAGTACGTATGCTTGCATGCGCAAGGATGTGCGCAGAATCCAAGACTGCAAATGTGAAGCTGTAGGTGGACTGCGCCTCAAAACTAGAGACAGGCAGTCACTTTCATTCGGGCATAACTATCCATGGGTGTGCAGGTGTATGAAAGGCTTCAAATGGCGCACAAATGCTGAATGAACACTTTTAAAGCCGCCTGTTCCTTCTCTGATAGTTTGTGCAGTCTGGGAGGTTATAAGCTTCAAAACTCGTAAAAACACCGTTTCCGTTATGAAGCAGAATGAAAACCCACTCTGATTACTGTTTTTTGTTTCAGTATCACATACTTTTCAGCTTAATATTGCCTTTTCAATCAGATCACCGTGGAAAAACAAAATTCTGAGTCTCGGAAACGGGTAATCAGGACTCACGGAAGCAGGTTAACTATAACTCGTCATTATGCGTGCACACTGGTATGCAACTGGTTAATGACGGCACTTAGGGAGGAAAGGTACAGACTACCTGAAGCCAGAAACAACAGACATAGGCAGGGAGTGGAAGTGTTGTAATATAGAATTGTCCAGTTGAATTTGAAAAAAGAATATAGTTTAAGGCTACCTATCATTCATTTTTGTGGACAGAGGTGTTTTAGTGTGGCTGTGTCTGAAGAAGGTTTGGCAAGGGACGCGAGGAACACTTTTGGATGGCTCGTCTGGGCCTTTTTTTTTTTTTTTTAATTAAAAAAAAAAAAAATGTTGTTCCATGTTTCCATGGTAAAGGACATACCTAGCAGCGGGTTAGCGGGTTGTGTGTCGCGCGTGCGCGTGTGTGTGTGTGTGTGTGTGTGTGTGTGTGTGTGTGTGTGTGTGTGTGTGTGTGTGAGTGAGTGAAGTGAAATGTCGTTTCATTGTTTCCATGGTAAAGACATATCTAGCAGCGGGTTAGAGTCGTGTGTGTGTGTGTGTGTGTGTGTGTGTGTGTGTGTGTGTGTGTGTACGCGTGTGTGCGTGCGTGTGTATGTGTGTATGTTGTGGGATGTGTTGTGTGTGTGTGTGTGTGTGTGTGTGTGTGTGTGTGTGTGTGTGTGTGTGTGTGTGTGTGTTGTGTGTGTATTTGAGTGTGCTAGATATGTTTTCGGGCTAATATCTCTTTGTGTTTCTGAATGCGGCATCTCAGCAATGGGTATGTTCGATATTTCACGAATTCGAGAGGGCAAGTCTCGGAGCTTTTGCTTGAGTCATCGAGCTTTTATGAGAAATTGGTTGTGACGCAGTTTGGGCCTTTGTTTGTATTGAAATGTTGACATTTTCTTCATGAGATAGTTTCAGGATGTCTTCTGAACTAATGTAGTGGTGGAATATTAGGTTTACTATTTTACATGCAATACTTACGCAAAGATTGACAACAATCACTTGAAAATATCTTAAATCACGTCTTCTTAAAAGTTTCTAAATCACAAGATCCCGTCATTTCTTTTTTGGGGGAAGTTATGACCAGTCTGTCAAGTGTTACGCTGCTACAGAAAATAAGGTTATCTCTGAGTGTTTTTTAGGATGTAGAATACAATGGTTCAATGATAAATACTGTAATTGAATGTGTATACCGCGGGGGTTAAGAGTGGTTGCGAGCTGATTGAAATGATTTGTAAAAGGAATATCGAAAAGTATTGTATTTTATGTTATTTTATTTCATTTTATTTATTTCTAAAGCCGTCGTCTCAGAGCATGACTTGTCAGGGTACTGGAGGCGGTAAGACGACTTTATCGATTGTCTACTCTGTAGCGCGCCAACCACTTAAAATCAGACGCCGATTGACTACTTAGACCGAACAATTGAAGCATGATTGTTCCAAGAACTTCTTTGTGACATGGAGTTTACGTGCGCCCTGATTTTGAAAGACCATTTGAAAATGTGACTGAAATGGCGGCAGAGTGAGTGAGTGTCTTTCCGGCTCATCACAGATTCTTTTAAATTAAAATCTTAAACCATTTAAAGGAAAAAAAAAAAAGTTTTTCTTTTAGTCCAGACAGAACCGAACGGTGGCATACGAACACGAATACTAGAAAAAGAGAAATCTTTAGTGTCGGCTTATATTGACAGTGCTGTGTTGTTTTCAAATTGAATGAGAGAAATTTATTTGCCTTCAGGCCGAGATATCCTGAAACTTCTGCCTAAGTGTACTGTCTAACTTTGATAACGCAGTTTTTGCTTTATTTGCTTTTCATAGATACAGCTACCAGCAATTTAGCGGAAAAGATCTAGAGAAGTTCTAAACTTTGTGTGAATCTTGTATAGTAGATACAACGCGCGTGGGCACATGAGCCCGTGTGTGTGTGTGTGTGTGTGTGTGTGTGTGTGTGTGTGTGTGTGTGTGTGTGTGTGTGTGTGTTTTCATGTTTCCATGGTAAAGACATACCTAGCAGCGGGTTAGAGCCGTGTATGTGTGTGTATGTGTGGTGTGTGTGTGTGTGTGTGTGTGTGTGTGTGTGTGTGTGTGTGTGTGTGTGTGTGTACACGTAAAATGACATAGATCTGAGGTGTTCCATCAATTTTGTTTTGCTGCTTCGCTGTCTTTTCTGTAGGAGATGGGGAAGAGAGCGAGTTGACACATCAACTTCCACACCAACACCAGCTCGTTGGTTTCCTCTCTCTTTTTATTTTAAATCATGGTTGGACTGAACCAACCATAACCAAACCACCGACCTATTAAGACATAAACAACAATAGTCATAAACATGAGGTATTATATGAAACACACACACAAAAACATAACCAAGCAAATTAAGCCATGATTAAAGTGCAGAATTTACAAGAAACATCAACACAAAAGGCCTCCCCGTTGCGAACGATAGGAGGTACAACATACATTTGCAATCAATAACATAATCATATCATAAACATAACATTAACCATAGGCGATTCCCGTTGCGAACGGCAGGATCAACACCTAATTTCATTATTATAACATTAAGGAAGGAGATCCCCATTGCGAAATGGCAGGATCAACAACATAACAATTCATTATTATAGCATTAAACATTGAGACTCATGGAACTCCCCGTTGCGAACGGCAGGAGCTATGAACAATAATGAAATTAATTAACATCCAATTTTTCAACAACAATTACACAATTGTATGAAAAAAAAAGCATATGTGTAGTTTCCAACCATATGATTAAACTCAGAAAAGACACATCTTGCACATTAACATGCCAGCTAAAGCTATCTTTCTTTTCTCAGCACACACACCCACCTCAGGACAGTGCGTGCTACACGCTATGGCTCCACGTGTCACCTGTTAGGCCTACACCCCGGTCCAACAATGGCAGTTGCTTTTCAGCCCTGCAATGGATCACGGGTGTAATATATTGAACAAGTGAACACTCAAAGACTAACAGATGCAGCGACCGGATAAACAAACTGACTGACCAGTGGCTACTCGTGCACAAAATAGGCACAAGAACGCACAAGGAACCGAGCAGCATTCAAGTAATTAACTGCCTAATTACTCAGCCAAGTAACCTCGTAACCCTTCAGTCGCTCAGATAACGAAACAATCGAAACGAACAAACAGGGTAAAACACTTGTTTGTAACAGGCACCAGCCCAGACACACAGAGGAATAATCAAACTAGCCTCACTGGCCGTATCTTAATCATTTGCTCAGGCCGCCGTGCGGTTTCATCACTATGACTTAACCCTATCCGTCTCGCCAGCAAACAAGGGTGACGATTACATGCCAGTTTGTCCAGTGTTCGAACACAAGGAACCTGCAGGGCGCGCGTTAAACTTTACCCACTAATCACAATAAAAGACATCAGCGTCTGTAATCTATGTTTTTCTGGCATCGATTTGTTGATTACTCACCATAAAAATCTGTGACAATATTGAATAACTTTCTGATTTCATTCTTATTAAGCGCCAGCACCTGCTTAATTACAAAGTTACCTGAATAATTGACTGTGGAAATTCGGTATATCACATTTCCCGTTGATAAGAAATTGGAGTTTGTACAATCGAAATGTAATAACACAGAACTTTTAACTTCCATTTACTAAAGTTGTTTCACGAAGATAGTACTCTATCTGCCCTCACTCTAGGGTAAAACATAACCAAACCAAAGGCAAAAAACCA
>JADBJO010002317.1:235000-242500 GCA_016801955.1 Conus betulinus
CAAACTCTGCCTTGTCTGTCTGTATATTCATCAAATCTCACATGTCTGTCCGTCTGTCTGTGTTATTTCTCAAGTCCCGCGTGTTGTGTGATGATTGTGTTTCTTTAAGTTGTCCTGCCTTGTGTCTGAAGCCCTGATATATGTGCATATGTATTCCTAAAGTCCTGCATTGTGTGCCTGTGTCCTCGGGAAGTCCCACCTTGTGTTCGTGTGCGTTACTGCAGTCCTGCCTTAAGTGCCTGCGTATTCCTCAAGTCCTGCGTTGTCTTATATGTGTGTTCTTTTCCAGTCCAGTGCGAGCGCACACGCGCAGGTACGTGTTGCCCGTTCATTCAGTGATCCCCTCCCCCCTTTTCCCCCCCCCCACATCCTCTTCCTCCTCCCCCTCCCCCTCTTTCCCGTTTGTTCAGTGACAGATGAAAAGTATACCCTCTCACAATCACTACCCAGTAGATGTTGACCATCGTCTCCTGAAAGCGCACCGTACCGTGGAAAAATCTCGATGCCTGTGTGTATCTGGCTGGTTGAACTGTACCGCGTGGTGCGCGTGCTTTCAGGAACTGGAGCCCGTGTGCCACCAGCTGTTCGAGTTCTACCGGTCCCGGGAGGAGACCTCAAGAGATTTGCCCTGGAGCTGATCCCCACGCTCATCGGCCTGTACCTCCGCTGCCTCAGCTACAACGACAAAAAGGTGGGTGGATGCAGGCTTCGCGGACAGTCTGGGGGTTGTGTTGCGTCAGAGGGGACCGGGAGGAAATTCTGCATCTGTCTGTTAGTGTGTCTCTGCCCTCATCCCGGTTCCATCTCCCATGGATGTGTCTGTCTGAGGGAAGAGGGTGTGTGTTTGTCTTTGTCTGCCTCTCAGTCGATCACCCTCTGTTTCCGTCTTTCCTGCGTGTACATTAGAGGGTATGAATAAAATGTGTGCGTGCGTGCGTGCGTGCACGTGCGTGCGTGCGTGCGTGCGTGTGCATGCGGGCGGGCGGGGCGCGTAAGCTTGCGCGTGTCCATGTGCATGCGTATGTAAGCTTGAACGTGTGTGTGTGTGTGTGTGTGTGTGTGTGTGTGTGTGTGTGTGTGTGTGTGTGTGAGGATTCAAAACAGAATTGCACGCCATTTCTATGCTGAGCCCTTCTGATATGGTCCACAAGAAAGATGGTGGGTACATTTTCTCTAACACACTGGAACGCAGAAGCTGTTTTAAGTAACACTGAAGAGAAGCGGCCAGTATAATGAACGTGTTTTTTTTTTCCTTCTAGAGCATTGCAACAACACACCTGCCAAGGCTTTTTTTTTTTCTTGCTTTCTTCTTACGTGGGGAGAAAAGTTCAAGCCAGCGATCTTTCTAATTAATTAGACACTTCTACACTGGCTCGCCTTTTCTTGTTACACAGGTCGCAGACGTGTTCAAAATGTGCATCATCAAGCATGATGCTCATTTGTGTTTGATGCATCGACTTCAGATTTTCCCCGACGGTTAGGGCTTATTTTCGCTCGGTTTGACAACAATGTAAAATGAATGATGCATTCTTTTAACTCCTACCAGATGTGTTGTTGATGAAACAAAGACTGTTTGACTTGTTGCTTTACTGCAGCTTCACTGGTTGGATCCACCGTAAATGATAGACTCATAGGGTCTCACCTGGGCATATTGGACAATATCTGTCTGTTTATAGTCTGTGCTCGGCTTGTGTTGAATAGATTGTGTTATTTGTATCTGTACCTGTGTTTGACAGAAACGATACTGAAAATCTTATCTTGACTGACATGCAACTTGATATTTGTTTGACTATTTAGATGCATCGTATGATTTGTCTTTTATCAGTGTTTCAAAACAATGCTCGTGGCTGATCCCAAATTTGTAGAAATGTCAGTTTGGTAGTATTTAAAGTATTACTGGAGGTACCGATTGTAGATATGCGGCCAACCGTTTCTGCTCAGTAACATCATGTCATACCAGGAGTGACTGGAAAGGTCTTGGCAACATTTATCCTTTTGGTCATGCTAGCATCTAATGTCATTGCACAGAAAATGCCAAACTTATAATAAACAAGTAAACAGACATGCATACATGCGCTCACGCGCGTTCTACCGCACATACACGCGCCCTTGCACTTGCACTTGCACTTGCACACACTCACACACACACACACACGCGGGCACGCGCGCAAGCACACACACATACACACACGCACGCACCCAAGTACGCACGCATGCACGCACACACGCACATGCTTGAACAACCAAAACAGGATGATTGAATTTACTCACTTTGTTCGTATAAGCGAGTCAAAAAAGAAATGGTCTTACTCTGTACTGTTATCGTCCTCAAACTTGTGCACTCTGTCTTGCACATTCGTGTCTGACAATACATTATTGATGCAGATAGCGGAACCTCAGCTGCGGATTTCTTAGGAAAGTTTCGGAACTAAAGGCAATATTTTCGTTGCGTGCAAATGTCAAGACGAAGAAAAGGGGATGGAATGCTGTCAGAGATGTTACAAACTTTGGGTATTTTGTACAGTGTGGGCCCTGTGATTTTTTCCTCACAACTATTTGTTATGCGTTACCATTTGCAAACATCGATGTGTGGTAGTGTATGCGTATCAGCACGTGTGTGTGTGTGTGTGTGTGTGTGTGTGTGTGTGTGTGTGTGTGTGTGTGTGTGTGTGCGTGTGTATGCGTGCGTGCGTGCGTGTATGCGTGCGTGTACACGCGTGTTTGTGTATGTCTGCGTGATGTGACTGTTAGGAGCTACAAGACGAGAGTGGCCCAGTTTCTTACCAGTTTCCGTCGATTAGTTTTCTTCAGTTGCTTGTACTCTGTCACTCCTTCCTCCCCCCACCCCTTCCTTCCGTGTCCCATCCCCGCTCCCTACCACTCCTACCTGACCTCTTTGAACGCAACTTTATTCGTTTATTGTGATGATAATGTTCTGATTGTAAATCTCTCAACGAGAAATGATATGTACGCAGACGTTACAGATCATTCGCGATCGTATTACAGGAAGATGGCCTTTGTCCTTCTAAGAAATTATACAGGCCTTGGTTCTTTTTGTTTTTACCACGAAATTATATAGGATTTGTTCTTATATTCACAAACAATACAGGCCTTGCTTCCTGTGTTGTCCTGGGAATATTTTTTTTTATTTTAACTGATTTTTGTTCTTTTGTTTCCCAGGACGTTGTTCTAAACTTTGGTGCTGTGTTAACTAGGAAATCATGTCGGTTTTGGTTTCATTGTTCACCATGAAAGCGTACAGGCTTTGTTTTTTTTTATGTGACACCAGGAAAGTATTCATGCTTTGGTTCTTTTATTTACCAGGACATTAAACAAGATGGTTCTTTTGTTCGGCAAGAAATTGTAGAAGTTTTAAATTCTAGTGTTCACTGGGCCTGTAACCCTTTTGCCAGCATGTGATCTGAGATATAGTATTGCCCAACACCCGCTGCTTTTTCAGCTTTTTTTTTTTTCTGTCACTCGATTCAAAGGCTTACAGTTTCACTAGTTTTAAGCTGTTTTTCTTGAACTTTTGCTTGAAATAAAGAAAAAAAGAAACAAAAATCATCGTTTTATCTTCTTCCAGTGTATTCTAAAATATGCCATGACAGTAAGCTTTGTCCGAAATAGTGAAATAGAAGGCTGATACTGAGTCTTGCTGAAGCGTTCTTTACAACAGTGTGCGTTGAAAGTGTTAAAAGTAGTAGGCCTTCAGTTGTGCGCAAATTTTTTCTCTCGCAAATCGTGAAGATGACTCTTGTTTCTTGTTTTGAAGAGAAATAGGAAAGAAAAGGAAGAAAGAAAGGAGGGGAAAAAAAAAAGGAACAGGATGAATGAGGTAGACATTATAGACACAGAAACAAAATGATCTATTGACGGATGGGGGAGGGGAAAGGGAGGGAGGCGTGTGGGGGTGGATGGATAGGGGTGGCGGTGGGGCATATTAAAATACAGAGCACGAAGAACTGGCATTTGACAATGACGTGACAAGGGCGTGGTTCACCACTAACGATCTCGGTGTTTACGAGCTCGCCACAAAGAGTGTCAGTTACAGCCCTTAGATTAAAAGGGAAAAAAAAAAAAGTATTCAAATGGTATTAATCATGTATCTGTTTTTTTGTTGTTGTTCTGATGTCGTCACAGGAAAGAATCTTTTTCTCGTTTCTTTTCTCTCTCTTTGTCTTTTCTTTAGCACTTGCTTCCTTTCTTTTTTCAGTCTTCATTCATCCCCCCCCCCCCCCTTTTTTTTTTTTGTCAGCCAATGTTTCCACCGATAAGTCTATCTTTCCATCTGTTTTTTTTTAATTGAAAAGACATTTAGATTCCAGATTACAGTGATCGAGGAGTTTTTTTTTTTCAACATATTACCTTTGCATTCAAAGTTGCCTGATGCAGTTGCCTTGCTGAACAACTTGTACAAACAGGATGCTTGTTGTAAAATTATTTTTATGGACAGGAAATAAGTATTGACAGTGATTTCTGTCTGTATACAAAACCATGAACTGTGTAGTTGATTTGTATCGGCTCCACTGTGTTCGTCTCCTTTTCGTGTTATTCTTATTCTTCTTTGTACTCCTTTCTCGTTCATTCGGGATTACCCCGAGTTTCTTTTTTCTTTTAATGTCGTAGACACACACAAGCGAACACTCCAACACACACGCATATGGGCACGCACACGCAAGCGCGAGCGCGCATACACACACACACACACACGCACACGCATGCGCGCATGCGCGCGCGCGCGCACACACACACACACACACACACACACACACACACACACACACACACACACACACATTCACACGTGAGCGTGCACTTTATGTGCATGCTACAAGAGAGAGAGAGAGAGAGAGAGAGAGAGAGAGAGAGAGAGAGAGAGAGAGAGAGAGAGAGAGACTCCAAGGAGGTTCCTGGTGACAAACAATGGTTTCGTAATTGGCAGGAAACAATCAGGTGTGCAGGGTGTGTTCAGGTGACAGTGTAGCTAATTTGGTCACCGTCGATGTTTCTCATCTGGAAACAAGAAAAACCTCTTACCACATAGCAAGAGTCATTAACAGTACATAAGTCCATTGCACGTGTTTACCAATGTTCAACCTTTCTCCAGCATGCTCGGCGCAGCCGCCGCCTCCTTTAAATTAATTACAAGTTTCTCCCCCCCCCCCCCCCCCCCGACTTCCCTCCGTTCCCGTTCCCATTACCCCGATACCCACCTTCCTCTTCCTCTCCCAGTCCCCACACATACTTTCCGAAGTCTTGTGGCGTACTGTGCGTATTGTTTCCCGTTTTTTCTCCCCCGGCGTGCCCCACCCTTGTCGTTATTGGCAATGAGAATGTCATTCGGAGTCGTTTGTGGTTATCTTTTGAGTCGGATCACCTTGTTTAGCCCGTCGTTATTCTCTCTCTCTCTCTCTCTTTGTCTCTCTCTCTCTCTCATCACTCTTCCAGCTTCTCCCATCCCCACCCCTCCTCCACCGCGTCATCGTCTCTCTCTCTCTCTCCCTCTGTCTCTCTTCCCATCTCACCCCCACCCCCCTCTCTCTCTCTCTCTCTCTCTCTCTCTCTCTCTCTCTCTCTGTGTCTCACTTTAACTTCTTGTACTCCCAGTTCTTATAGAATAGGGAGTACTTTACAATGGGAACGAAGGAATGCTGTCTGTGTGTCTGTCTGTCTGTCCGTGGCCCAAATGTGTTCCACTCACTTTATACAAAACTTCTGGGCCGATCTTTCTGAAAATTTGTAGGTGTGTTCATTATGGGTCGGATGATGTCCGATGTTTAATTTTACCCGAATAGCCGTTACTAACGGCTGTAACAGCCCAAAACGGGTTTTCTTCTTTATGGAATATATCAGAAAGTACCTGGCCGATTTATAAGCGGTTTGGATGATCTCGTGACAAATCGGAGCCTTTTTCCATATGTAAGTGATGCAATGCTGAAAATCGATTAAACAAGTGTTAAAAATCGTTATTTTGCCGTTATTTCTTATATATAGGTGGATTTTAATGAAATTTGGTACATAGAAAGGTTATCACACACAAATGGCACTTCTTTATAGTATTTCAAAATTTGACCGTTGAAAACCGTTTTTTCTTGACATATTGTCCGATTTGGATGAAATTTGGTATGTACACAGGCTTTAGCCCCCAGTGAGGACTAATTTAAAATACCAGTTTCAAAAGTGTACATCGGTTATATATAAACGTTTAAAACCGTTATTTTGTCGTTATTTTTTTTTTAATATATTGGTGGATTTTAATGAAATTTGGTATATAGAAAGGTTATCACACACAAATGGCACTTCCGTATAGTGTGTTTAAAATTTGACCGTTAAAAAACCGTTACTCTTGACATATTGTCCGATCTGGATGAAATTTGGTATGTACACAGGCTTCAGCCCAGTGAGGACTAAAATACCAGTTTCAAAAGTGTACCTCGGTTAAATAACCGTTTAAAACCGTTATTTTGCCGTTATTTCTTATGTATTGGTGAGTTTTTAATAAAAGTTTGGTATATAGAAAGATTATCACACTCAACCTATGAAAGTACGGTATTTGACGGATTTTAAAAATAGCTTTAGATCTAATAACTGACTGGTAGATCATGGGTATTTTCATAGTAAACATGCTCTTGACATGTACACGCGTATTCAAGATAAACTGGGAGTACGTTTATATGCTTTGCATCTTGTTCTGTCACTGTCTCTCTCTCTGTGGCTCTACTTTTATTTCTGCCTCTTTCCCTCTCATCCACTTCTGTTCTCTCTCCTCTACTTTTATTTCTGCCTCTTTCCCTCTCATCCACTTCTCTTCTCTCCCCTCTACTTTTATTTCTGCCTCTTTCCTCTCTCATCCACTTCTGTTCTCTCTCCTCTACTTTTATTTCTCTCTTTCCCTCTCATCCACTTCTGTTCTCTCTCCTCTACTTTTATTTCTGCCTCTTTCCCTCTTCTCCACTTCTATTCTCTCTCCTCTACTTTTATTTCTGTCTCTTTTCCTCTCATCCACTTCTGTTCTCTCCCCTCTACTTTTATTTCTATTTCTTTCCCTCTCATCCACTTCTATTCTCTCCCCTCTACTTTTATTTCTATTTCTTTCCCTCTCATCCACTTCTGTTCTCTCTCCTCTACTTTTATTTCTGTCTCTTTCCCTCTCATCCACTTCTATTCTCTCTCCTCTACTTTTATTTCTGTCTCTTTCCCCTCTCATCCACTTCTATTCTCTCTCCTCTACTTTTTTATTTCTGCCTCTTTCCCTCTCATCCACTTCTATTCTCTCTCCTCTACTTTTATTTCTGCCTCTTTCCCTCTCATCCACTTCTATTCTCTCTCTCCTCTACTTTTATTTCTGCCTCTTTCCCTCTCATCCACTTCTATTCTCTCTCTCCTCTACTTTTATTTCTATTTCTTTCCCTCTCATCCACTTCTATTCTCTCCCCTCTACTTTTATTTCTATTTCTTTCCCTCTCATCCACTTCTATTCTCTCTCCTCTACTTTTA
>JADBJO010002317.1:247500-265000 GCA_016801955.1 Conus betulinus
TTGATCCCTCCCGTGTCTCCCTCCACCTTAGCCTCCCTCTCCCTTCCCCACACCTTCTCCATCCCTCTCCCAAAGCCCCATCCTCATTTCTTCCTCCTCCGGCAGCTCTCTCCGTGTGTGTGTGTGTGTGTGTGTGTGTGTGTGTGTGTGTGTGTGTGTGTGTGTCCTGTTATGTGGAGGAAAAAAAACCAATATAGATTGGAAAATCACGGAGCACAACATCGGTGGTTAGGAGACAGCGGGCCTGAACATGATAAACCGTTCCTCCCCGCCTTCCCGCTCCATCCATCCGCCCCCCCCCCCCCCCCCCCCCCCCCCCCCCCAAACACTCACTCTTTCCCTTCTCCCGCCCTCCCCTCCTCCCTCCCCACCCCCCCTTTCCTTCCTTGCAGGTAGTTTTCCCTTCAATTAACTGGGCGGCCAGCAGTTCTTTGATTAGCCCCAGGTAATCGTCCACGGAAAATCCCCTACATCTACAGTCTCTTCTTCCTTCTACCTTTGTTTGCCTGTTTTCTTTCCCGTCAGAACCAACCGTGCCCTGTCCGCCTCTTATCTCTCCCCCCCCCCCTTCCCCTCCATTCCTCCATCTGTTGGCCCTCCCTGCCCCTTCCCCTCCCCCCACCCCCATCCGATTCCTTCCTCCGCCTTGTCCTGGGATGGTGTGTGGTGGGTGGTGGTGGTGCCAGGTGATATTTTGAGTGTGTGTGTGTGTGTGTGTGTGTGTGTGTGTGTGTGTGTGTGTGTGTGTGTGTGTGTGTGTGTGTGTGTGTGTGTGCAAGAGCGAGCGAGCGAGAGCGAGCGAGAGAGAGAGAGAGAGAGAGAGAGAGAGAGAGAGAGGCGAGAGAGGAGAGAGAGAGAGAGAGAGAGAGAGAGAGGTTGAGGGTGAGAGAGGGTGAGAGAGGAAGGCGGAGGATGTATGGGTGAGAGTGGAAGGCGGATGGGTTGGGTTTACGTTTTGTGTGTGGTCGGAAATCTGCTTGGACATCTGATTATAAATGTGTTCTCGAGTTGTTGATTATTATCAGTTTTGTTTTTGCTGATATAATGACTGTTGTTTTATTGCGCAGCACATTGATTTCGACTTGATTTTGAAGACGGGTGCAGTTTCATCGCTTCATTATTGTAAGTCCTAATTTTGTTTATGACATTGATGATAATGACGATTGTTGCTGTTATGAATAATGTTGCTGTCATCACCCTCACCACCACCACCGCCACCACCAATAGCACCACCCACTACCACCACCACCACCACCACCACCACCATCATCATCATCATCATCATCATCATCATCATCATCGTCATTCCCATTCATTGCATTTCCAAATCTTCAACTTGTCCCTTGTCATCGAGCTAGAGATGGAAAATAAACACAGACATACACCTAGAGGATGATGACGTGTGGAATGGGGGTCGGGGTGGAGGTGGATGTGGAAAAAAGGTGAACTTAATTTTATTCTTTTCTTTTTTTGTCTGGCACGCTACAAATCCACCACTCCTATCAATCGCAGCATATCCCCTCGTATCACCTCCCCATTTGCTAAGTCACCTCCCCCCCCCCCCATCCTTCCCCGCCCAACAAACTTCCTTCCCCATCCCCATCCCCTCACCCAACCCCTTTCCCCATCCGTGGCCGCTTTCCCGTCCCTTCCTAACTACCTTTTCTCTTGTCTCCAGTCTGTCCTTTTACGGAGGGAGAGCGAAGAGAAATCGTTTGCTCAGAACACCGGGACATAAAAGGCCCGGACGATGAGGTCATCTATAAATTTCCATGGAAACCGTTTGACAGCAAAGCGCAGAGAATTCGTTGGGAGAGTCAGCAGGGTGAGGAGAGGGTGAGGGTGGCGGTGTGGTGGTGGAGGGAGAGAAGAAGTTGGTGATGGGTAGGGGAGGGGGAGGAGAGAGAGAGAGAGAGAGAGAGAGAGAGAGAGAGAGAGAGAGGGGGAGGAGGGGGGGGGGGTTAAGAGGGATGGTAGTGGAAGCGAAACTGGGTCGACTGCGTGAAAACGTGTTTGTCCACACAGATTTTTGTCTCGAGTATTTACCTGTTTGTTCGGCGCGTGTGTGTGTGTGTGTGTGTGTGTGTGTGTGTGTGTGTGTGTGTGTGTGCGAGCACGCGCGCGTGCACACGCGCTGGGTGTGTGTGTGAGTCAGTGAAAATACTCTCGGTTTGTTGACCGTTTTAGGGTGTGCGTGCATGTCCACGTATTTCTCGCTGTATTGTCTTGTTTTCACGAAGCGTTGTATGTATGTATGCGCGCGCGCGCGCGTGTGTGCGTGTGCGTGTGTGTGTGCGCGCGCGTGCTGGCGTTTGTTTGCGTGCTTGCATGCGTTCGTGCGATCACGTAAGAGTGCGTGTGTGCATGCGCGTGCGAGCTTGCCGACGTTCGTGCTGTCTCAGTTGTTTATCATGGACAATAGAGTAATGTGGACAAGGAGCTGTGTGTCTGTCGGAGCAGCCCTCTGTATTGGCTGCTGTCTGCTTCCGTTCATCTTTCTCTGTTTCCCTCTTTCTCCCAGTCTCGTCCTATTTTTGTTGTTGCTTGGTTGGTTGTTTATAGAGCTGCCTGCACACCGAGTCCACGCTTGGTGCCCAGTCAGGTTGTCTTGTTTCCTTCACCCAGTCTGTCTCTTTCTCTGTCAGTCTCTCATCTCTTTCTCTCCCCACCTCTCTCTCTCTCTCTCTCTCTCTCTCTCTCTCTCTGTCTCTGTCTGTCTGCCTGACTGTCTGTCTATCTTTCTCTCTCTCTGTCTGTGTCTCTCACTCACTCTAGTGATGACTGGCTGTGTGTGTGTGTGTGTGTGTGTGTGTGTGTGTGTGTGTGTGTGTGTGTGTGTGTGTGTGTGTGTGTGAGTGTTTCGCGCGCGTGCGTTTGTAAATGAGGTAGGAGAGAGAGGGTGGAGTGGGCGTAGGGTGGGGGAGGCAAAGTAAGTCATTTGGGTCATAGGGCAGCCAATCGTGGATGTCTTATCAAAGCTGAAAAATCTCTCTCTCTCTCTCTCTCTCTCTCTTCTCTCTCTCTCTCTCTCTCTGTCTGTCTGTCTCTCTCTCTCTCTCTCTCTGTCTCTCTCTCCCCCTCCCCTCTCTCTCTCCCCCTTCTCTCTCCCCCTCCCCCTCCCTCTCTCTCCCCTCTCTCTCTTCTCATTCTCTCTCTCTCCCTCTCTCTCTGTGTCGCTTTTCTCTGTCTGTGGGTGCGCGCGCATGCATATAGGAAGGAGAGAGAGAGAGAGAGAGAGAGAGAGAGAGAGAGAGAGAGAGAGAGAGAGAGAGAGAGAGAGAGAGAGAGATTGCGTGTTTGTTTATGGGTTTTATTCTTTACTGAGTTAACCCAGAATTTTGAGATTCTTGAACATTATTTACTTGTTCAGAGCCACAAGTTCTCTCTCTCTCTCTCTCTCCTCTCTCTCTCTCTCTCTCTCTCTCTCTCCTCCTCCTCCTCCTTTCCCTCAGTGTGTGTGGTGTGTGTGTGTGTGTGTGTGTGTGTGTGTGTGTGTGTGTGTGTGAGAGAGAGAGAGAGAGAGAGAGAGAGAGAGAGAATCATTCGTTTTTTGGCTCTCATGATGTCTTGATTTAAATTAATCACTCGGAGTGACGTCAAGCCCTTTTTCCCCCCTGAAGAAATCGCCTTCATCACTCTGTCGTCATTTGTGCATGCGTGCTTGCGCACACACGCGCGCGCGCGCGCGCGTGTGTATGTGTATGTGTGTGTTTGTGTGTGCGTGTATGTGTGTGTGTGGTGTGTGTGTGTGTGTGTGTGTGTGTGTGTGAGAGAGAGAGAGAGAGAGAGAGAGAGAGAGAGAGAGAGAGAGAGTGTGTGTGTGTGTGTGTGTGTGTGTGTGTGTGTGTGTGTGCGCGCGTGCGCGCGTGTGTGCGCGCGTGTGCGTGCTGTGTGTGTGCGTGTGAGTGAGTGAGTGCGTACACGCACTCACGCTCGGTGAAGTGTGTGCTTGCGTGTATTCTGGCGTATGCGTGTGGATGTCCATCTCCACGTCTATCGATCAGCGTGTGTGTCTGTCTGTCCCTGGAATGGCGAGGTAATCGAAGTGGAAACCCACAACATTGGCCTGGTACTTCAGTCTTCTTTTCACCCTGCTGATGATGTTACCCAAGTGATAAACTTAGGCGTTGCACAGAGTTGTTCACCTGTGTTGATGAAGAGACAGAGTGTGTGACAAGATGACAGTCGCTTGTGGAGAGCTGGAGGAAAGAAGGCGAAGAAGGAATGGAAGACAGTGGGAGGGTGGAGATGGGAGGAGGCTGAAGGCGGATGGGAGGATACTGTTCTCGTCGGGGTTCGCCCAGGCGCGCGTGCCTGCATTGTACAAATATGTAATAAGGATAATGGGTGGCGATGAGCATGGTAATAGTTGAGATGGTCTTTCCTGTTTCTTGATAGCTCGCTTCTTTTCGGCATGTATGTATGGTCTTCTTGTTTGTTTATATATTGATGTATTTGTTCATTTGTTTGTTTACGTATTCATTTAATTTTTTTACTAATTTTTTTCCCCATGATAATTAAACCAGGGTCGTCACCGTTTAGTAATGGTGATGGAAAAGGTAACAACAGCAGCAACAACTACATAGTTGCACCAGTTGCTTCCATATTCTGCCTCTGTTGTTACCATATCCACCCTCACCACCCGACACCATCATCACGAAGACTATAACTACTAGTTCCGCTGATTCTGCTGTAGTTACTTTTACTTCTGTTTCTGCGTTGTTATAGTCAGAGTCGTGGAGACCATTTTTAATTTTCCCATCTGCTCTCTCTCTCTCTCTCTCTCTCTCTCTCTCTCTCTCTCTCTCTCTCTCTCGTTTTTTTTTTTTTTTTTTTTGTCCACGAAATCTGTTCACATAGATTTTTATGAGTAACAGCAGTCTTGAGCGGGAAGAACACAAAAGGATGAATGTGAGGAGAGACGCGTTTGTCCTTGTGTGCGTGTGTACGTGCGTGCGTGTTTGTGTGTGTGTCTGTCTGTGTGCGCGTGCGTGCATACCTGCTTGCGTGTATGTGCTTTGCGTGCGTGTGTGCGTGTGTGTGGGAATGAGAGTGAGATGGAAGAGGCGTGAAAATAAAGTATGACTGCTGGATCTCGAAGGTAATACATTGAACACTAAAAAGTGCCTTGTTTGTAAAAGATCCTTTGAAGTAAAAGAACACGACGTTTCGAGCCCAGGCCCATTGTCAAGTGAAACAGAAGCAGTGACAGAATCGTTGAAATTTGGCGTTTTCCACGTCGCATTAAAAACGGAAAACCGTACATGTGAAGTAACGCTTTCAGTCTGCACCAACTGTTACTCCTCATGGTGGAAAATCATTTTCGCATATGAACTGACTCAGAGGGCGGATTCTGAAGCTTTCAAGCGTTGGCGGAGGTCTGTGCTCTCCCGAGTGCTGTTCTAGTTAGAAAGTGATTTTGTGAGAAGATTTATAACGCCAACAACACATCCATTACCAAAAAAATAATGATAATACTGATACTAAAAATGATAAAAATAAAATGGGATATGGTAATACAGATCTTGTCTGACAGGGTTTTGAGAGTGTCGGGATGATTGAAGAAGACTTGCTCGTAACTGGCGCGTTCAAGTGTCAACACTCAACTTGCGTAGTTTGTTTTTGACTCTGAGAGTTAGATTAATGATGATGATAGTGGAGAAGTATATTGCATGGCATCTCATGGATTGATAGATCAATTCATAAATCGAATGATAAATCGGTCAATCAATAACTCAATCAGTCATTGTTGAAACAAAGAAAAAGACAGACCCATTACTACACATTCCGACCATCATATGCTCCAATCGCGTATTCGCACCAGTATGTCAAACACTCCTATATGCACAAGTACACAAGGCCACACACGTAGTACTCAGCAGCAGGAAACGTTGAAAAACTCGAGAGAAAGTGTTTTGAAAAACATGAATTTCAAAGCATCTTTTGAAAGCAGAGGATGACTGGATATTACCAGGCGTGGTAAGGGGGCTGACTATTCATTCCATGCGTGTAGTCCAGCACGAGGGAAGTGCTCTTTGTTCAAAAGATTTTCTAATGTGTTGCTCAGCGATACTTCTGATGTCAGCAAATACGTGTACTCGAAGTGAAGATATGAAGCAGATCAGATATGTATGTTGGGTAAGAGTCAGAGAGAAAAGTATGACAGAGAGTGAAAAGCTTGAGTTCAGTTTCGGAATGGACCAGTACCCAATACAAAGTCGAAGAGTGGAGTCAATGCTTTCTCACTGTAAATTTTGTAAACTGGTTTCGGTCATATTTTTGCCTTTCTAATGAGCCAGGCAATGAACAGTCTAAGGTGAAACAAGATCTGCTGGGAAACTACAGACTTGTGTCAATTATTGGTATCAGTTGATGATTGAAGCCACGGAAGTAAGTGGAACTACAAGGATAATAGGCTGAGACTCCTGACGTTGGGGTAGAGAGGTGAGGAGGAGGCTTCATGGTGCACACCGTCTGATAAGTCACTCGGTATTGAATCACGTTTACTTGGGTGTTAGGATGGATACTCAACGGCCACCGGCATTTTTCACAGCAGATTCCATAACCTCCATGCTTAGAGATTTCATTCTTTATTTTGCTGTTGTTGTTGTTGTTGTTGCTGTTGTTGTTGTTGTTGTTGTTATTCTTCTTCTTCTTCTTCTTCTTCTTCTTCTTCTTCTTCTTCTTCTCCTCCTCCTCCTCCTCCTCCTCCTCCTCCTCCTCCTTCTTCTTCTTCTTGTAAAAGAAAGTCAATATTTTCCCAGCTGATCTGACTTAAATGCAGCTGATGATAAACTTTTTTTATGTGAAGGGCCGTTTACTTTCAGGACATGGCTTCAGTTTGGAATGCATTCTTGGTATTTTATTTTGCACACACTGTTGATTTTTATTGGTCTACAGCCTTGGTATGACCCCTTTGTTCGTGTAACCGGCTTGAATTTTGAACCGATTGTATCTGTCGTGTTTTTTTCCCCCTCCCTCGCAATGAAGGTTTTAATTCCACTTCAAACATATTTCACATCATCAACACCATCATACATTCAATGAATGTACACATAGCGTTAAGGACTAGACATTAAGATGATACAAAGATATACTCATATAGACAGTGTGCGACGAATTTTACTGTTAGTATCTATCATTACTGAGTTGTATATTTAGAACTGGACAAACGAGACTGAGTTGATATCAAAATGTTAAGAATCAAAAACAAAAACCTAGGGGTTAAAAACCAGGGTTTAAGGGAACAAACTAAAACAAACAAACAGAATAGGAAATAACAAACCTATAAACACAAACAAAAAATGGGGGGAGTGGAGGGTGGTGGTGTGTGGTTGGGGGTTCAGGATGGTGAAGTACACAAAAAGAGAAGAAAGTGCAAGCCTCCTGTTGATCATGAATCTTTTCCATGGCTTTCTGGAACACCATGTAAAGACAAAATCTGAACTCGGTGAATTTCATTGAACTTAGACTGCAGGAGCATTCAGATGTTTTAGTAGAAGACTGTGTGCAGTTAAAAAAAAAAAGAAGAAAAGAGAACACACACACGCACACACACACACACACACACACACACACACACACACACACACACACACACACACACACACACACACACAATACATGATATCGTATTGTGTCTGTATGTTCTTAGCAGATTGTGTTTTTAACTGAAAAGTTTGGTATATAGGAGCAAGAAATATATAAGGCATTCAGGAAGTTAGTTATGGAAGATGTCTGAAAATTTATCATCGGAAACTTAATTTAAACAGATCGTTTAGAGAAACGGTTGATGGACCGCGAAAACGTTTGGTTGAGTTCTTTTCGGTTAGCAAAATATTTTGTTCTCATAACTCACCTTAATGTTTCAATGCAACAACAAGAAGAAGAACCCGTAAACAAATTTCTGTATTTGCCATGCTTTTGAGCCGTGGATTAGTTGTGAAATGTTTACTTTGAATTGAATACGGCAAACGTTTTCATTCGTTGGTCAAAGATGCAACCTGCTAAGTGACTAATAGAAGATATAGGTTAGGTATTTTGGGGACACCTCAAATTTTTGCCTGAATTGAGTGGGTTATAATTAGGTCTTAAAGGACGGAATTTCTTTTCCACACTCGCAACATCCCCCCCCCCCCCCCCCCCCCCCCCCCCCCCCCCCCTACGGCCTTTCACCCCCTCCTCTCTTTAAACCTCTTCCTCTCCACTAAGCCCCCCCTCCCCCTCTCTCTCTCTCTCTCTCTCTCTCTCTCTCTCTCAAGCAACGAGACCTTGTCAGAAAGTCGTTGACTTCCTCCCATGTGATCACAAAGAGACCCATTTACCTTCTGCGGTATCCGATTGTGTCTCCCCGACGTTATTCGACCTCCGAATCGTCGTTGTCTATGGCTGTATTGATCGGCTGGGTCCCAATGGGATGTTCCGCTGAAAACCCACAGCCTTCATGCTGGCTGAAGCGAGCCAGTCGGCCCGACTGCCTGTAGAGTGCCAATTTATCCACCCAGCCTGCCATCAGCGCTTAGTTAATGACCATCTCGCCACTTCCACATTCGCTGCGCTCCGACCTTTGTGATTGAAATTCGGGGAGAGAGAGAGAGAGAGACTAGAGAGAGAGAGAGAGAGAGAGAGAGAGAGAGAGAGATTTCAACAAAGAGAGAGAGAGAGAGAGAGGAGAGGGGGGGGTTTCAACAAAGAGAAGAAGGAGGGGGGGGTTTCAACAAAGCAAGAACAAGCATGCTGCTAATAAAAAAAATAATAAAAAGATAGAGAGAGAGAGAGAGAGAGAGGTTGGGGGGGGGGGGGGGGGAGGGAGGGAGTTTCAAGAACAAGCAGCAAGAACAAGCATGCTGTACAACAAAGCAAGAACAAAGATAAAAGATACCGGCAGCAGTGTGGGTTGTTCACAAACAAGAGGACGCCGGGTTGATGGATTGGTTGAAAGTGGCATTGTTTGCTCAGATTGATTTGCTAATTACTTATCAACCTTTCAGAGAAATAGTTCTCGACTGGGGAATGGGGAGTGAGGGGAGCCTTGGTAACAGAAACAATGACATCAGAGGGTAATAAACGTCTAGACCGAGTTCAAGATGATCAAGCCATATAATGTTTATTGTCGTTCTTATTAGAATCGGAATCAGAATCATGTTTGATTGTCGCGAAAACCCTAGGCAAGGTTTATAGAAACAACAGTTGAAAAAAAAAATCGGTAAATCAACGAGCATTGAACACAACTGTCAAACATAATGACATGTTTATAGAGACAAGAACTGCAAACTGACTCTGTAGATGGTCGAGTTCGCGTGAAAAGACTGGCATTATCCTTGTCGTCGAGTTTTTAAACTGGTGTATCAATCACATAACAATGATTCTCTTAAATGAACGTGTCTAATTCAACTCGTATGTTAAGAAAATGATCCTCGTCTTTTATCATTCCACACGCTTTATATGATTTGGCGCATTTATCTGTATCTTCCTATTTCTGTTGAAGATCATGCTCACTTTGACGGAATTCGCTTATTGCAAAACAGCGTTTTCCCTCCCTCAAGGAAAGAGAGAAGGGGTTCTAGTCTTTGTCTGCTCCACTTGGACTTTGGGTCCGGGAACAACCTTGCCTTTAAGAACCTCAGGCTAATAGGACGTATATTGGCCCTCCCCACACACTTTTGTCTCTCTGCGCGCGCGCGCACGCGCGCGATCGAGCGAGCGAGCGATCGAGCGAGAGAGAGAGAGAGAGAGAGAGAGAGAGAGAGAGAGAGAGAGAGAGAGAGAGTTCAGTTCAGTTCAGTGGCATAGTTAATGTCTTTTCATCGCCAGATGATATCAAACACTTATTAAAAAATAAATAAAAATAAAAAGAAAGAAAAGACCTCCACACTTAACTTATCCACGTTAGTACTTTCAAACCCACATCTGATATATATGCATATTTACATAAGTGAAATACCCTGGTGGAACACAATATTGTTGATCTTTTTAAACATGTTGCAACCTGTGACCGGGAAATACCCATGGCAATTTCAGCAACATATGAACCACATAAGACAGTACTGACATTACCAAAGTTAGTCAACTCAACACCTTTCTCCTGATAGGGCGAGGTCAACACAGAGCATTCAAACAAAAGATGATGTACAGAAATGTTTGCTCTGCAGACACAAGTAGTACCATGAGAATATTTAGTGTTCCAAGTATTCAGCCTTAATTATGAATTTATGTAAACAATATGCCTTGGGCACGATGGTAAAGTAGCCATTTTTTTTTGCTTGAATTCTGCTTATGTATATACATTTTCCACAATTGGATTTAAAGAGAGAGAGAGAGAGAGAGAGAGAGAGAGAGAGAGAGAGAGAGAGAGAGAGAGAGAGAGAGAGAGAGCACATTCTCTGCATGCATCGCTTCGTTGTTTACCACAACTACCATGTGCTGGATTGTATATTGTCGAGTTGCTCTTCGGTCACGGCAGTCTTTTTTCAAATGAAATCTGGGCTTTTTTCCCCCTATGAAATCTCTGTGACCACAGCTCTAGACCAGTATATTCCATGCCTGTCTAACATTTCTCATTAAGTATGTTAAATTGACGTATTAAAGGTGATTTTAAAAAAAAAAAAAAAAAAACAGAGACAACTCTATCATTTTTGCAATGCGAATGCAGCGCATGGGATGTCAGTTTGTTGGCATGATTGGCGCGGGGTAAGTATTGTAAAGAGGGCGAATCCCTTGCAGACTGAATTGTGGTGAGAAGATGCATGGGAGGGGAAGAGGGCGGGGGCTGGAAGGTTGTTTGGAACAAATGAAATGCGACTCGGTAGGCTAGGTTTTACTGTTCACTTCCGTAGTGTATTATTCACCTAGACATAACTCGACCCTGAGTGAAGTCTGCAGATGTTTCCAATTCAGACCGTGTGTGACAAATCACATTGGTTTTGCAAGGCAGAACTTCTTTTTTGCCTGAGCAATGACAGCCTTGGAAATGCGTGACTGGCTGTGCTGTTACAATGATGAAACTAAAAAGCTAAAATAGGGTGTAGTGACACGAAGCTGAACTGTTAGTTCATTTCCGTGGCTCAGTCGTGATCTGTTGTTGTTAGTGTCACGCGCCTCCACGTTTATATTGCTGCCGTATGCCACTTGTTTTGTTCACGAACATCTCGGGCGAGCAGTTTTTTTCCCCTCTCTACAGGGGATTGCGCGCAGAGGAAATCATGAAGAAAAAAAAAACATCATTAAGTTCTATCTAGATCAATGGTCGTCTTTAAAGGCCTGACTGCAAGTTGTGTGTGTAAATAGGTCTCAGTTGGGTTAATGTTTAGTGAAGGGTCGCCTTGAGTGAAAGGAGTGACGCGACCAAAGGAACGATGCCATTATCGGGTTTCGATTCGTCTGGAGAGGTATCTGTCTCTGAAGGCTGGACATTCTCAGCACGGTTTAGAGTACAAGTCTTCCAAAGCTAATGAGCTGAGCTATGTCTTTCAGAGCAGACTGCGGGAATCTCAAGTCGTCACTGAGGACTCGGAGGAACTTTTAAAAGTCGGAAGCCGGTCCAGTATTGATTTCTGAATTTTACAGATGCCCTCGTGCGGCTGAACACAAATATCGCTCGCTCTTGCTAGCGAGCGAGCGAGCGAGCGAGAGAGAGAGAGAGAGAGAGAGAGAGAGAGAGAGAGAGAGAGAGAGAGAGAGAGAGAGATTGTGTAGGAGGAGATGGTAATAGGTGGGAATGGACGATGAGGGTTGAGGGACGGGAGAAGTTGCTGAAGTAATCAACAAATAAGGGCTGTAAGTGATAATGGCGACAGACGAAGATACTGTGCGAATAACGTGTTTTTGCCTGCGTAGGGAGAGCGATGCCACGTGATGTTGATTTGACTTGTAACAACAGTTGCAGAATGTTAAAAAGGAAAGAAACGTGGAGAATAAATGTACAAAATTGAGACCACATGAATATTGATCACACATTAGAAACAAACAAACAAAACAAAAAAAAGTAAAAAAAATATTGTTACAAGTACAAGCTAGATTGTAAAAGTGAGGGGTGACACGGTGGGTAGTAAACTGAGAGAGAGGAGAGAGAGAGAGAGAGAGAGAGAGAGAGAGAGAGAGAGAGAGCCCATGTATTGGTCTCAGGACATGTACAGTCCTCTCCAGCTGCACGTGCAGGCAGTATGCAAGCGAGCGGAGAGAGAGAGGTGACAAACCTGACCACAACCTACTCCTGTCACCAACAAATCTGTTGCAAAAATGACAGCCCCGGAGGACGGGCAATCGCTCGTCAGACTCCTTAGAATAATGATGTGTCCTCTTGAACAGGGAGAAGCACGTCTACCGTCTACCACTACACTGTAGTAACAGGGTTAAATAAGAGTGGGTAGGGGGAACCGTCACCGTGGACAACGGGCCCAGTGGTGCCAGCCAGCCAGGCGGCTTCTCTTCTGCGTGCACACATGCAATAAACTGGCAGACTGAGAGGATGGTGACGACTCGGACCAACGATGTAATGATAGGAACGAGGGCGGAGGGTTTCTCTCGTCTGATAGGAGGATGTAATTTCAGATAAACTCTCTTCCTCCCTTCCTTCCCCCACCCCCTTTCTCATTCTCTGTCTCCCTCCTTCTCTCTCACTCTCTCACTCTCTCTCTCTCTCTCTCTCTCTCTCTCTCTCTCTCTCTCTCTTGTGGAAGCGTGTGCACATAAGTGTGCGTGTATGTGAGCACTAGTGAGTGCATGTACACTACATGTTTGTGTGCTTTTGTATGTGTGAGTCTATGCGTGTAGAGGCATATGTTAATATCAGTTCACGTGCGCATGCGCGCGCGCACATGGGTGCGCGTTGTGCAAAGGAAGAGACAGGTGGGCAGGAATGAGGAGGGCGCATGCATACTTGCATGAGCGCGTGCATATGTGTGTGGTAGGATGCAGAACGTATCCGAGCGGAGTCAGACTCCCTACTCGAAGGGCAAGAACCTCCGTCTTAGCTGTGCGCCAGGGACTATTTGGGCGCAGAGAGATAACGAGGGGAAACGCTGAAGAGGCAAGGTGATCACAGCTGCTGTCTTCTACCGATAGAACGGCCGCTGTTGCTCTTAGGACCCAGAGCCGTTGCTCGGTCAGGATCTACGGATCTTGTTGACTAGATGCGCAATCATCCACAACGGTGCTGGTTTGCACAATTAAGTGGGAAAAGAGGATGATTGCGACTCCGAGCCTAGGACATAATGATCGTCCAGAAGTTGAAGGAGGAAGAGACGAGGAACAAGATGACCTGCGCGTTTTCCTCTGTCTGTCTGTGTCTGTCTGTCTGTCTCTCCATCCTTCCATCCTCCACCGTAATATATATGAATGCCTATCGCGAGACCACATTAAATCATATGAAGCTGGATAGTCTTTCCTCTCTCTCTCTCTCTGGCTATGCCTTAGAGAGAAACCACACACACTCACACATACACAGGAGAGAGAGAGAGAGAGAGAGAGAGAGAGAGAGAGAGAGAGAGAGAGACGGAGAGAGAGAGAGAGAGAGAGCGTCAGTCTGCGTTATATGCCGTATGCCCACACCTGAAATGTTTGGGAATGTGACGGAATCTGACAAACAGATCGCCACCATCTTTTTTCCCCAATAGTTGAGTTAGTCCTGTTGCAGGCAAATGCAAATGGCTGCCAGATATTAGAAAGAAGTGTTCAGATAAGAAAAAAAGTGACAGCCAGTGAGAGAGAATCAAAATGACAGACCTATAAAGAAAGAAAGAAAGAAAATAATTGTCCGGAAAAAAAATAATGGCAGCCATTGTGTAGGGAAAAAAAATGAAGGGTGGTAAAGAAAGAAACAGCAAATGGGAGTCAGAAAAAGGAAAAGAAAGTGAAAGCTAGATGAAGCGAAAAAAAGGAACTCGGAGGCAGGCAAGAAAAGAAGAAAAAAAAAAAAAAAAAGGAAGAAGAAGGAGAAAAAGGGGAACCTGGTAAAGAAAGAAATGAAACCTATTGCTGGGATGAAAAAGGATGTTGGCTCGCAGGTAGAAAAAAAAAAAGAGGCAGATTTGGAAGGTAATAGAAGAAAAAGTGGCTGCCAAGAAAAAAAAAAAAAGAATGAGAAGAAGATGGCGACCCAAGGAGAAAAACAACAAGAAAGAAAAAACTGGCAGAAAAATGGCAGCCACGAAGGCCAGGGAAAAGGGATAGAAAAAAAAAAAATGACAGCCAAAGGGGAAAATTACAGAGAGAAAAAAAAAAAATTTAGCCTTGGAAAATAATAATGACAACAACAAAGTTTGTCTGGCAGGAAAAACAGAAGAAATGGAAGTCAGGGAAAAAGAAAAGAAAAGATCCCGAACGAAAAAAAAAAGTGGTCAGAAAAAAAAAAAAAAGAGAAGAATATGGCAGACAACTAGAAGAAAGAGAAATTAGCAGCTTGAAACCGCCAAGAAGGGAGAGAAAAAAAAAAAAAAAAAAAAAAAAGAGACCCACGAAACGCTTTTCCAGACACTTCGAAATCTAATCGTTGACAGGGAAGATGAGGCCTGTTCGATGCCAAGAAGCTCTATCTGTTCTTTCGCACACAGTGCGCTGATTATCTGGGACAAGATAATGGCGACTCGGGACGTTGACTTGACGATGGAATAAGGGACGGACAGAGGTTATGGTAGGACAGTAGCGAAGAGGAGAGGAGTGGTATGAAAAAAAATGAATGTTTGAATTTTGTGCGTGTGCCTTTGCCTTGCGTGGAAAGGTTAAAAACTTCCGTGTGACTTTTCGTCTCTGGCGTGTTTCTGTCCACCTTTGCGTTCAATTTCCTCCCTTCTTATCTCTTTACGTTGTTGTCCAAGGCCATCTTTTTTTTACGAACATATTCATTGCCCATTCCTCTCGCACCTCGCATGTTCGGGATCGTGTCCCTCCCTATCTCTTTTTACTCTTATGTCTGTCAACCTGTATCGTTGTGTTTCATTCACACACACACACGCGCGCGCGCGCGCGCGCGAGAGCGCGCGCACACACACACACACACACACACACACACACACACACACACACACACACACACACACACACACACACCTCCCCTGCTGTCTTCTCTCTGTGTCTGTCTCTCTCTCTGTCTCTCTCTCTCTGTCTCTCTCTCTCTCTCTCTCACTTACTCAATCACATTCACAAACACCTGGGAGTGCGTACATGCACACACTTAAACACAGACGGTAGGTCATGCATGAACGCATGAACACACATGGAACAAAGACACACAAAGAGACTCAGACAGACAGGCAGAACCCCCCCACCCCCCATCCCCCCCCACCCCCCCACAGACTCGCATGCACGCTTGCATGAACGCATGCACGCACATGTTATTACTTACTCACTCTCACGTACGCACGCACGCACACACACACACACACGCGCACACACGCACACACACACACACACACACCACACACACACACACACACACGCACGCACACACACACACACACACACACACACACACACGCACGCACACACACACACACTGCTGTTATGTCTTACTCTGTGGGAATTGAATGGGGGGGGGAGGTTGGGGGGGGGGAGGGGAGACTGAAAGAGAAAGAGAGAGAGAGAGAGAGAGAGAGAGAGAGAGAGAGAGAGAGAGAGAGAGAGAAAAGGGGGGGGGGGGGGAATGTAAGAGAGTGGGCTATAGGATAACAAAGCGGCCGAGAATCCCTGATGCTGAAATTGGCAATAGGGCTCTGTTCATAGTTGTCAGAAAGGCAGCAGTTCTGACGTGAAATCGAATTCACCCTAACGCAGCCCAGAATCCTCCCGCAAGACAACAACAGCAACAACAACAACAGCTAACTGGGTCACCTTAGGCTTAGGTCTCAAACCTGAACTTCCTGCAAGCACTAAACGGCATCAGTAAGGAAAGAGAGCACGAGAAAGAAGGATGAATTGGGAAGGAATACAGTGTTGTGTGTGTGTGTGTGTGTGTGTGTGTGTGTGTGTGTACGTAGTGTGCGTGCGTGTGTGTGTGTGTGTGTGTGTACGTGCGTACGTACGTGCGCGCGCATGTGTGCGTACGTGCGCCCGTGTGTTTAAGTGGGGGCTATCTGGGCAGTGGGTGGGGCAGTGGGGAAAGAAACTGTCCGAAGTGCGAAGGAAGAACGTTTCCGTGCGCGAGTTATAAAAGCAAGGGTTCGGGTTTCCACGATGACACAGGCAATTCCCTTGACCAAGGGACTAATCCCTGGCCTTCCGCCTAAACTGGCAGCCTGTGATTACTGGCCGAAAACGCCGGGCTTTATTGGCCACAATCAGTTCATCACAAGAACCCCACCTTGCCTTTCTTCTACCTCGTCGTGTCAGTATCCCATCCCACTCCAAGGCGTTGTGTTCTTGCTTTGGCGACTGCCATCTTAGTCCCCGGAAAGGAAAGAGTGTGTGTGTGTGTGTGTGTGTGTGTGTGTGTGTGTGTGTGTGTGTGTGTGTGTGTAATACTATCATAGTCATAATCAGTCTCGGAGTCAGAAGAAAATGGTGGCGAATTTGAGGTGAATTTTAGAGAAGTGAGAGTATTATCGAATTCCTCATTTTCCATTATCTTTCGCTGTCTTTCTATCTGCTGTTGTCATTCCTTCTGTGCACATACGCGCGCGCACTCATTCACACACACACACACACACACACACACACACGCACACACGCACACACGCACGCACGCACGCACGCACGCACGCACGCACGCACTCACGCAGGCTCTCACGCACGCACGCACACACGCACGCACGCGCACCTGTGTGTGCGCACACACACATCCCTCCTTCCGTCGCTTGCCTGCCCTGCCTACCTCTCTGTCTGTCGCTCTGTCTCTCTGTCTGTCTGTCTCTGCCTCTCTCACTGTGCGTGCATGCGTGCGTGTGTGCGTGCGTGCATGCATCGTGCGTATGTGTAAGTATATGATCAAAATAAACTGAAAAAGATCTGGCCCGCAGCAGTTTTTTTTTTTTCTCCTCTTTCTTTCTTTCTGTTTTTCCTTTTTTTTTTTTTTTTTTTTTTTTTTTATTGTTTTCACCTTTTCTTTTCTTTTCTTTTCTTTTTAACAAGAGGCACGAGAACTTTTCTGGAATGACAGAACATGCCAAGCAAAAGATCTTGTTAAAATTTATATTTAATGGCATAACATTTTCTTGAAAAATCTCTGATTGCAGACGTAAAGCTGAAATTGTAACAGATTGTTAGAATACGCCGCAGATTTCTAACCAGACCTGTTTTTCTAAGTGCTGTGATTTGACAAGTACTTCAAGGTAGGTGTGGCACAATTATGGAAATCATTCTGTAGCCATTTTGATTGTACAGAATTGTCATTAGTGTTTCCAGGACCCGATAGATCTATTTATTGAAAATGCGAACATGCATGTCATGGTTAGTTTTCAAATATCTTTTTGGCTGCTAGGAAAATGATAAAACATTGAGGGTTTTTACCACATTATACAAAAAAGGAACAACAAAAATAAAAATAAAATAACAGGTATGATGAAAAAAA
>JADBJO010002317.1:292500-307500 GCA_016801955.1 Conus betulinus
AGAGTTTAACAAAACGTTCTAAATTCTTAGAGTGAAAAAAAAGTTCTAAGTTCTTGAGAGAGAGAGAGAGAGAGAGAGAGAGAGAGAGAGAGAGAGAGAGAGAGAGAGAGAGAGAGAGAGAGAGATCTTTATGAGTACGCGGGGTGTGCGATTGAATATGTGTGTGGGCGCGAGTGCACATGTTCTTTTTGTCCGTAGTAATTGTATTTCACGAGATCTTTTCACGAGAATTGCCTTTGTTGTTCAACGGATTCGATTGCGAAGCAGCACCGATTCTTGGCTCTTAGTGGTTGTTCTGATCCTATGTTCCAGACATGTGGAGGTCTGGAGGCGTTTCTTCTGGGAGTCTACAATCTGGTGAGTACAGTAATATATATATATATATATATATATATATATATATATATATATATATATATATATATATATATATATATATATATAGTGTGTGTGTGTGTGTGTGTGTGTGTGTGTGTGTGTGTGTTCGACTGTGTCTGTCTCTCTCTGTTTGCTTGTCTGTTTGTCTGTCTGTCTGTTTGTCAGTCTTTTCCGCGCGCGCGCGCGCGCAAGTGCACGCGTGTGTGTGTACATACATGCGTGCGCGCGCGTTTTCATTCTTCTCTTTACTTCTCCCCCCTCTCCCCCCCCTTCTGTGTCTGTCTGTCTGTCTGTCTGTCTGTCTCTCTCTCTCTCTCTCTCTCTCTCTCTCTCTCTCTCTCTCTCTCTCTCTCTCTCTGTATCCAGATTCAGTCACTGCATCCAGATTTAGTCCGGTAATTTAAATTGACTCAATCTGCTTTCTTTCTTGTATCTTCATAGTGCGCAGTGGAAATGGTAGCGTGATTTCTATGTTTTCTTTTCGTTTTCCTTTTCTTTTTCTTTCTCTCTTTCTTTCTTTCATTTGTAACCGATTCATGGGGAGATAGACTGGTACTTAGCCTTCGATTTTATTGCACTGACGCTGCCATGACCTTTCCTGAATTATCCTGTCTGATTCACAACAACAACTTATTATGAATGCAGTCTCTGTGGATGTTTTGCTCGTCTGCGCCTCCCGTTATGAACTAAAAATGATTCTGTTTATAATTATGTCGTGCAGCCTGTCACCGTTGCGCAGTGGCAAGCATAACATGTTCTTGGCTGGGAGGTATTAGGTTCGATTCTCATTTGAGTCCATTATTTGGTTTTGGGGGGGGGGGGGGGGGGGGGGGGGGGGTTCTTCCCCAAACTGGCTCTTAGAGTTGAAATTGCTATGGGCTCCTCTGGTGAACAATGGAAGCGCTCAGTTGAGTTTCACCTACTTGATTGATTCGTTTTGGAGAGTGTTGCTCATATTTCCTGACCAACACTGCAGGCGTCTGTATCTCTCGGACCTGGTTAATGCAGGGATATATCACGAAACTAAACATACAGTATAGCCTTCTCCTCCAGTCTCGGACATGAATGGAAGACTGTAGTCTCTTTTTCATGATCCTGATCCTTATCGATTTGCACTGGAAAGCCTCAAATTCTGTGGCCATTCATGCCCTCATGGTGACCTCAGTTTCGATGACCTATCTGCATCATTGCCCTTGGTGAGAGGTCGTGTAGATATCGGCATCGCCGGTATTGGCAAGTTCATGGGGACTGCCGTTGGACGGAGGTCATGACACTCTCCGAAGGGTAACGGTCAATATTGCTTGCTCTGTAACAAAACAATTACTGTTGTCAGTACGGGGGCTTAGCAGGTTTTGTCCTGCGTATATTGGATCAGAACAGGCATCACTGAACACGACCGATATATCCTTCGGCCGCAGCGCAGTGTTTGCTCTGCGCACGTGCGTGCGTACGTACGCGCGTGTGTGCGTGAGAGAGGGAGAGAGAGAGAGAGGGAGGGGAGGGAGGGGTGCACCCCGTGAATACATTTTTGCTGAATAAAATGGCTGGATTTGGGGGTTTTTATTGTAATAAAGAACACAGATTTGCAGTGTGCATGGTTCATATCTTGCTGCAGAATACAGTGCAGTGATCTTTTCATGCTTTGTCTGTAACAGGGAAAGGCGTTTATGTCTTTGGTGTGTGGATCATTTACAAAACAGGTTTCTTGTATCAATGGATCCAATAATTCAGCTTGGTTTTTTATGTCGTGCATGAACGGAACGGCTGAAATCTCTACAGTCTGACCGAGTAATCCGTGATTTTAAACGCAAAGATATGAAAGGAAAAGCTTTTCTAAACACTGCTTTCAGTGACATGACTTAGAAACTAGATAATAATTAATAATCTATACCCAAATCTCTCGTTGATGCTTAAAAAAAAAAAAAAAAAAAAAAGATCATGAACAGTATAAACTTATCCTGACCAATTCCCTTCATACAACCCACACAGTCCCTAATTTCTGTCCCTCTAAACGCGCGCGTGCGCGCATGTGTGTGTGTGTGTGTGTGTGTGTGTGTGTGTGTGTGTGTGTGTGTGGGCGTGCACGCCCGCGCGCGTGCATACGTGTACATACCTTTTCTGTCGGCCGCTCCTCCGTACCCTTCTGTATGATTGTTTCCCTTTATCTCTTTTGTCTGTCAGTCCCTTCTTACCCTTCTGTTTGTCGCTCCCCCATTACTCTTTCTGCCTCCCCACCCCCACCCCCACTGTTTTTTCCCTACTGTCTGCCCTCATGCAGGCCTTATCCTGGCCGTCCATTCTTACTCTATCTACCTGTTTGTCCCCCTTGCCATACCTGTCCGTTTTTGTTTCCCTTCACCCTGTTTGCCCCCCCCCCCCACCTCTTCCCTCCCCCTTCACCCATTCTGTCTGGTTATCCATTACCTTGTGTATCCTTCGTTACTTTCTTCAGCTGCCCCCCCCCCCCCCCCCCCCCCCCCCCCCCCCCCCCCGTTTACTCCTTACCCCTCTACCTGCCATACTGAGCCCCTTACCATCATTACTCCATCTGTCTGTCTGTCTGTCTGTCCCTGCTTACCGTTTTCTGTCTATCTGCCTTCTTGGCCTTTCTTTCTGCCCGTTTCGTGTTCCCCCTGTATGTCTGTCCCTCCTTTCCGCTTCTGACTGACTGTTTTACCATACTCCATCTGTCCGTTCTCACCCCATCTGTCTGTCCTCTTTACCTCTGCCCGTTTCCTGTTCCCCCTGTATGTCTGTTCCTCCTTTCCGCTTCTGACTGTTTTACCATGGTTACTCCATCTGTCCGTTCTCACCCATCTGTCTGTCCTCTTTACCTCTGCCCGTTTCCTGTTCCCCCTGTATGTCTGTTCCTCCTTTCCGCTTCTGACGTGACTGTTCTACCATAATCTATATGTCCGTCCTTACCCCATCTGTCTGTCCTCTTTACCTTCTGGCTCTCTGCCCCCTCCTTAACCCTTCTGTGTCAGTACCCTTACCCTTTCTCTGTGTGTGTGTGTGTGTGTGTGTGTGTGTGTGTGTGTGTGTGTGTGGTGGGTGTGTGTGTGCGTGTCCATACCCTTTCTGTCTCTCTTCCCTTATCCCTCCATCGTCTCTGTTTTGACCTGACCTCTTCTGTCCCACCTTACCCTATCTGTCAGTCTCTCCTTACACGATGTGTCTTGCCCTCCGTGCATGTGTGTTTGTGCCTGCCTCCTTACCTCTTTTTGTCTGTCTGTCCCTTCTTCTCTCTTCAGTGTGTCAAACCCTCTTTATCCCTTCTGTCTGCGTGTGCCTTTATATCCTTTTTGTCTGTCTGTCTGTCTGTCTGCCTGTCCCTCCTTACCTTTTGTGTGCGCTCGTCCTCCATATCCTTTTCTGTCTGTCTGTGCCCCTTACCCCTTCTGTCTGTCTGTCCCCGTTTACCGCTGCAGTCTGTCTGTCTCTGCTTAACCCTGCTGTCTCTCAGTCTATCCATTTACCCCTTCTGTGTGTCTGTCTTCATTACCCCCTCTGTCTGTCTGTCTTCATGTACTTCTTTCTGTCTATCCCCCCTTTACCCCCTCTGTGTCTGTGTCTGTCTGTTCCTACTTGTCCCTCAGGTTTGTTTGTTGCCATTTACCCCTTCCGTCTTGTCTGTCCCCACTCATCCCTCCTTGCTGTTGAAGCCTGTTGACCCTTTCTGTCTGTCTGTCCCTCTGCCTCCTTTGTCTGTTCCTCTGTCTCTTTTGTCTGTTCCTCTGTTTCCTTTGTCTGTCCCTATGTCTCCTTTGTCTGTCCTTCTGTCTCCTTTGTTACTCTGTTTTGTTGTCTCCTATGTCTGTCCGTCTGTCTCCTTTGTCTGTCCCCTCTGTTTCCTTGGTCCCTCTGTCTCTTTTGTCTGTACCTCTGTCTCCTTTGTCTGTCCCTCTGGCTCCTTTGTCCCTCTATCTCCTTTGTCTGTCCATAGTTACCCCTGATGTTTGTTTGTCCCCATTTACCTCCTCTGTCCCTTCTTACCCTCAGGCCCTGTCTGTCTCCATTTTCCGCTTCTGTCTGTCTGTCACCATTACCTCCTCCCGTCTTTCTATTCCCCCCTTTATTTCCTCTGTCTGTCCCCATTACCTCCTCCTGTCTGTCTATTCCCCCTTTATTTCCTCTGTCTGGCCCCATTACCTCCTCCTGTCTGTCTATTCCCCCATTTATTTCCTCTGCCTGCCCCCATTACCTCCTTCTGTCTGTCTGTTCCCCCTTTATTTCCTATTCCCCCTTTATTTCCTCTGTCTGCCCCCATTACCTCCTTCTGTCTGTCTGTTCCCCCTTTATTTCCTCTGTCTGTCCCCATTACCTCCTCCTGTCTTTCTATTCCCCCTTATTTCCTCTGTCTGCCCCCATTACCTCCTGCTGTCTGTCTGTTCCCTCCTTTATTTCCTCTGTCTGCCCCCATTACCTCCTCCTGTCTGTCTATTCCTCCTTTATTTCCTCTGTCTGTCCCCATTACCTCCTCCTGTCTGTCTATTCCTCCTTTATTTCCTCTGTCTGTCCCCATTACCTCCTCCTGTCTGTCTATTCCTCCTTTATTTCCTCTGTCTGTCCCCATTACCTCCTCCTGTCTGTCTGTCCCCAATATCTCCTCTTGTCTGTCTATTCCCCCTTTATTTCCTCTGCCTGTCTCCGTTACCTCCTCCTGTCTGTCTGTTCCCCGTTTATTTCCTCTGTCTGTTCCCATTACTCCTCATGTCCGTCTATCCCCCCCCCCCCCCCCCCCCCCCCTCCCTGTCCCCCCCCCCCCCCCCCCCCCCCTTTATTTCCCCCCCCCCCCCCCTTTATCCCTTATCCCTTATGCATGTCCCTATTTACCCCAATGTCTCTCTGTCCCCACTCGCCCCATCTGCCTGTCTGTCTGTCTCAATTTGCCCTCTCTGTCTGTCCCTCCCCCACTCAGCATTTCTGTCTTTCTGTAATCCTTCTGTCTGTCCCTTGTGGCCCTTCAGTCTTGCGATTCTTCCTTCTGTCTGTCTGTCTGTTTCCCCCCTTCCCCGTTGTCTGTCTGTCCCTCTGTATCCCCTCTGTGCCTTCCTTCCGTTGACTCTCCCACTGTTTTGGTCTCTTCCTCTTACCATCCTCCTCCCCTAATCCCGCTCACTCTCACATTGACTCTCATTGCCTCTTCTGTCTGTCTGTCTGTATGTCTGTCTGCCTGTTTCCCTCCCTCCCTCCCTCCCACACACACAGTCAATACACACGCCCCCCGCCCCCCCCCCCCCCCCCACACACACACACACACACACAACAAGCACGTAGAACAAGCACGTATCTCCCTCCCTCCCTCTTTCTCTCCTCCTCAGTCCCCCCCCAACCCTCTCCCTCCCTCTCTCTTTGTGTCTCTTTGTCTTTCTGTCCATGTCCCCTGTCACTCTGTCTCTCTCTCTCCTCTCTCTCTCTCTCTCTCTCTCTCTCTCTGTCTGTCTCTCTCTCTCTGTATCCCCCTCCTCTCTCCCTCTCTCTCTCTCTCTCTCTCTCTCTCTCTCTCTCTCTCTCTCTGCCTCTGTCTTCTCCATCTCTCTGTCTCTGTCTGCCTCTCTGTCTGCCTCTGTCTGTCTGTCTGTCTCTGTCTCTGTCTCTGTCTCTCTGTCTCTCTCTCTCTCTCTCTCTCTCTCTCTCTCTCTCTCTCTCTCTCTCTCTGCGCGAGTCTCTCGATTCTCATGTCCATCTCCCTGTGTGTCTTCCTGAGGAGATAAAAGACGATTCCGAGAGTTGCCAGGACAGGGCATCGTCATTACGACTCAGACAATGGGTTTTATGTCTCCGATTTGTGTTTTAAATCATTTGTTCTGATCCTTAGTCTCCCGTCTTCCCCTCTGCTTTCACTCCCCCCCCCCCCACACACACACACACACCTCTCATTTTATCTATTTTTAACCTTCCCATGAAGAAACGTGTGTGTGTGTGTGTGTGTGTGTGTGTGTGTGTGTGTGTGTGTGTGTGTGTGTGTGGGTGTGTGGGTAGGTGTGTGCGTTCGTGCTTGCGTGAGAGAGAGGAAGAGAGAGAGGGGGTTAGGGAGAGAGGTGGTGAGATATGTGTGTGTGTGTGTGTGTGTGTGTGTGTGTGTGTGTGTGTGTGTTCGTGCGGGCGTTCGTGCGTGCGTGCTTGCGTGAGAGAGAAAGAGTGGGTGGTGGTGGAGGGGGAGAGGTGGTGAGATGTGTGTGTGTGTGTGTGTGTGTGTGTGTGTGTGTGTGTGTGTGTGTGTGAGAGAGAGAGAGAGAGAGAGAGAGAGAGTTATATGTGTGAAATTTGGTGTGTGTGTGTGTGTGTGTGTGTGTGTGTGTGTGTGTGTGTGTGTGTGAGAGAGAGAGAGAGAGAGAGAGAGAGAGAGAGAGAGAGAGAGAGAGAGAGAGTGTGTGAACGTCACTCTGTATGTGTGCATTGTGCGTGGTATAAATATTTTTTGTTTATTTTTTTTTTCTTTAACGGGTGTCACTTTTGATTTCTAAAGATGTTGCTTGCACTGTACATTTTAATGCTGATTTTCATGACCAGTTTTCAAACTTTTATCCCTGTAGGCTTAGATTTATTCATAGCGTCGTTGTTTTTATGAACAGGTTGTACATAAAGCCGATCTTCATTAAACACTTCGTTTTCAGACAGCTTGATTCACATTTTACAATTGAAAGTGACCTGTTTGCTGTTTCCCTAATCTCAGATTACGCGTTCGGGATAATTTTTTTGATGTCGTAAACGAGAGACAGTATGGACTTCCTGCCCCCCCCCCCCCCCCCTCTACCCTCTACCCTCCACTCGACACCCCTCACAAACCCTCGCTGTGCCACCTCCCCTCTCTCCTATCCACAGAACCTCCCACTCTGGCTTCCGTTTCTGCTCTCTTTTTGGGGGGGGTCTTTGGAAGCCGAGTTTCCCCGCAGTTTTGGTCCATGGAGTATTTTGGATGCCGCTCCAGCAACTGCCCTTAAAACTGTTTTTTATGGCGAAGTCGAGTTTTGTCGCGACTTTGGATTACCCCCAGAGTGTCAGTGGCCGAGGCTGAGCTCTTGAAAGGAGCGTTCATTATTGATGATTAAGCCACAGCGAAGAGCTGGAGCGACCTTCAGCTCGGGGGCTGGCAAGGAAGGCAGGCACAGCCGGAAGCTTTCTGTGGGTTTGCTCTTGCGTAGTTTTCTTTTTTCTTTTTTTTCCTTTTTCGTTTTCACTGTCTTGTCCGTGCCAACAGACGGTGGAGACAAAAGAGCAAGCAGAGGAAACAGAGCAAAACGAACTAACTGGTCTGTTGTTGGGTGTTGGCCTGCGCTTCACCTTTCTTTGGCGTTTGTTTTGTACATCATTGTTTGTTCCTTTCTTCTTGTTCCCTGGCACCTGTTTCCCCGTGGACATGTTAGCGAAGTTTCTGTCTCCCCTCCCCGTCTCTGCCTCCCCACCAACCCCCTCCTCCATGCTCACAGGGTCAAGAGCGTGCGGCGGTGGATTGTCAGCGATGTCAACATTGCAGACAACAGAGGAGCCGTGCTTTGTAAATGGGTCACGGTGTGCTATTTCAAGAAGAAACAGGACATTCAACACTCTGATTTAGAACTGGAGAGCATTGTTTTCCCCAGAATCAGACAGTGGAATGGTTTTGATTTGGAAGTTCTACAAGAACGCGCAGGTTATTTGGCTGACGGCAGAAACAAGAGAGGGTGGGGTTAGTGGGGGGGAAGGAGGGAGTAAGGTTGACTGGGAGAGATTGAGCAAGAGTCTGTCTACAACTACACTAAAATCACTCAAATGAATGCCTTTAAACAGTTTGAGGAAAAGGCCAAACCGGAACTCTGTGATTCCAAGAGTCAGTGCTTGCAAGCATGTAGGTATATCGGGAACCAGTGATCTGGTTTGTGTGGAGCATATTACTTGATTGTGTGAAGGAGTGCGACAAGACTAGAGGCATTGTCGCACTGTATCACAGTGATTTGTCCATGAAGTACATAACGATAATCACTGATCTGCTCAGACATGAGCTGTAGTTAGCACAACGTCTCATGACAGGTCACTTCAGAGACAACGCACCTATTACCATTTCTAACTAGTCTCCCCCCCCCCCCACCACCATTAGAGTGAATGGGGTAAGAGGGGGGTGGGGGTTGGAGGGGGAGGCACTGGATTTCCTGTCCATCCTTTGAAAGAAAAAAATTGTCTCCAGTCGATTGTTTATTGAGATACGGAATCATTCATTCGCTCATTGAGTTCCATCATCTATGTGTTCTTCCTTCATTCTTTCATGAAGATGAGATTTGGAAGAAATAATACGTCGTGGTTCTAGGTCACTGGGATTTTGTCTGTTTCTCTCTCCTTTTTGTTTTGTTTTGTTTTGTTTTGTTTTCTTGGATGAAAACTCTGCTGCGATAATATTTATTAATTTCCCACAGTAGCTTCTGTCTCTCTCAACTTCGTGTGTGTGTGTGTGTGTGTGTGTGTGTGTGTGTGTGTGTGTGTGTGTGTGTGTGTGTGTGTGTGTGTGTGTGTGATGTGTCTGTGTGTGATTTCTGCTCGGTTGTATTGACAGTATTAAATCGGGATGATCGCATCCCTCTAGATTTTCGGTGATTTCGTCGGTACCGGTGGTCGCCTGTGAAGCATTCGAGCTTTGGAATCTTTTGGTGCGTCAATGCGAGAGTTCAGAGTTTTGTCCTCAGTCGGATTCAATTTGATAATGGTACCAGTTTCCAGATGATGATGGCTCAGCTTTCTTGTGTGACTTGAGATTTGATGTGAATTCTATGCCAGTGAAACCTACCAGCAACCAAAACCAAACAACTACAGCAAGAACAACAGCGTCACAAAAAGAAAGAAAGAAGATCGATGAACGTGAAAATCTCTTTCTGATTTAGTCGACAAATCTTCGCAGTGTTGACTAGTTTCGTACTTTGATTTCCATCAGAGGAGGTGTTGGCGACTTCCTAAGACTAAAGTGTAAACATGGAGTAGAAGCGCAGAACCGCAGGGCTGTAAGTTATAGAGCTTTGATTATGTGTCCAAGTATATTAAACCTTGGGCCTTTACATTTCGGAGGAAGTACCCTAAAGTGCGCCCCAATACTGAACTCCACATTGGTCGCTAAAGGGAAGAGGGGGGCGGAGGTGTGTGTGTGTGTGTGTGTGTGTGTGTGTGTGTGTGTGTGTGTGTGTGTGTGTGTGTGTGTGTGTGTGTGTGTGTGGTGCCCTTAGGCACTTTTTTTTTGTTTTTGTTTGTTGCTTTTCACGAACAATATTTTGTTTCAACATGTTCATCGCAGAAAGAGAGGAAGGAATTAGAATGAGAAAAAAGTAAGAAATACTACCCATGCTGTTCGTGTTAACAGCGGCTCTGCGTTCAATTCCAGAAACCCATCACCCCGCTCCAGCCACATTCTGTTTGTTGTTTGATGTTGCTAATGACATTTTCCCCACTCTCATTTACCAGTGCCGACATCTATTGTATAATGTATCTGACGATGTCGTCAACATCATGAAATGAAACCCAGTATTTCTTGTCTGTAAGTTTCAGTTTCAGTTTCGTCAAGGAAGTGTCACTTCGTGCGGACTAGTCCATATACGCGACAGCACATCCGCTAAGTTTTGAGACGTGATTTAAAGCTGGTGGATAAATGAATCAATGACTAAGATGACAGAATTTATGAAAAGGGTCTCATGGCTACGATTTAGAAGATGCCTGACCTGAACATTAGCCCAACGCGCTGGTCAGACCTTGGGTACCTACATAACATTGGCTCTGCCATTGTTATCATAGTATCTGTGTGTGGTGAGAGTACATGTGTGCATATATGAGTGTGCATGGGTTTGTGGGCACGGGCCTATGTGTGTGTGCCGGTGTATGCGGAGCGCGTGTGTATGAGCATATGTGTGGTGTGTGTGTGTGTGTGTGTGTGTGTGTGTGTGTGTGTGTGTGTGTGTGTGTGTGTGTGTGTGTGTACGCGCGCGCGCGTGTGTATGCACGTGCGCGCGCGCGAGCTTGTGTGTGCAGATGTGCATGTGTGTGCGTATGTGTGATCTGTGGGCTTGTGTGCGTATTCTCATGCAAGCACGCATCTGCATATGTTTGTGTACATACAGACACATGCACACTCTTTGCAAGGCATCCTTGTATTACTACAGAGAGAAGGAGGTGTTCACTTTCTTACTTTTGTATGTAATGTTACCGTGTGTCAGCACGTTGCCTTGTGTTCGTGAAAAAGCTGTGGTACAGTAAATTGTGCACTTATGTATCGCCTGCAAGAAATTTCGGAGGCGCCATTCTACGGAATTCGTTTCCGGTGTGGATTTTGGATGCGTCAGTTCCAGACCTGTCGAGGAAACACACACACACACACACACACACACACACACACACACACACACACACACACACACACACACAAGCGTGCACACGCACGCACGCACGCACGCACGCGCGCACGCACGCACGCATACACGCACACACACACCGATTTTGTTGCAACGAGAAATTTCGTGTCCCCTCAGTCTGACATTGTTGTCGCCAGTTGGAAATTTCGTTGCTAGTGACAATTGATTCTGGTTGGCTGCTTCAGGTTAGGCGGTACGGCTAAAGAGCTTTAGGCCCGCTCTGTAATAAATTTCTGTATCAGCTTTGCTGTACACGCACAGACATAGACACAGACACAGACAGACAGACAGACAGACAGAGACAGACACACACACACACACACACACACACACACACACACACACACACACACACACACACACACACACACACACACGCACGCACGCACGCGCACGCACGCACGCACGCACGCACGCACGCACGCACACACACACACACACACACACACACACACACACACACACACACACACACACACACACACACAGATGCAGATGCAACAAGAAGAGAGAGAGAGAGAGAGGAGAGAGAGAGAGAGAGAGAGAGAGAGAGAGAGAGAGAGAGAGAGAGAGAGAGAGAGAGAGTCCCCAGGAAAGAAAGATACAAAGGCGCATTCCTTCCAATGGTTTTTGATCCGACTAAACTGTGGTTGATGCTGAACTTTGTTTTTGTTCCGTCTTTAGCTTCAGGCTTTTATAAATAAAAAAAATCAGTCTTGGCCTTTTCATCTGTATTTGCTTCCGTCTTTAAGTGTCTTGCCATCTGGTGTTGTAGTTTGGGCTATAAACAACATGACTGTGACCTTGACTATAGAGAAATAAGCAAACAGAACAAGGACAACACAAAAGGGCAATGCATGGTCATGATACTTTGTACAGTGGAATGAAACATCCATAAATTGTCGGAATGTCTTCCTCAGGCGCAGACAAATTGAAATAACGTGAAAAGCAAAACAGGTATCGCCTCAGCCAGTTGTCTGGAGGACAAAACAATGTCTCTAAGGCCAGACGTGTGCAGTGTAACGCTGTATTATCTTCGCTCTTCACCGTTGCTTAGAGCCCCAGATTCATGTGTCGCCTTACAGTGAAGTGCTGTCAAGTTAACACATACGCCCGTTCTTTTCAGTTCACGTTTACCACAAAATAAAAGTAGATACCAGAAAACAGTACCAAGATTTTTTGACGTGTAAGAAATCATGTCTGCGAGAGATGATTCGACCCACAAACGCAGCACAGACCATGGAAACAGTGGGACAGCGGAATAAGAAACGATATCATCTGACGGTATTGATAAGATGGCCATTGTTGAAATGGAAGATCCTACTCTGATCCCGTCACACGGAGGCAGAGGACAGATAAATGCATCAGCGAAAAGGAGGACGGTTGTCGGGCTTTAGCCACCGGGCGTTTTTTATTCTATTCTTTTTTTCCCTCGTCTTTTGGTTCTCTTCTTCATTTTCTTTTTTCCCCCTTTTCTTTCTTTCTTTGTTCTTTATAAAGAAAAGTCTTGGTGTTGAGCGCGGGTATCATTTGATGTCTAAGGATGCTGGCGCCATCGGCTGGTATTTAACGGGCAAGTTGACGACCGACTGTCGAGGGAATGTCGCTGTGCTGTCTGCGACGAGGAGCATCAGCCAGCATTGTGTCGGCTGTAAACTTGTCACAGACCGGGGCGGAAACAACACGGCTGCTTTGGAGATCTTTCGACATTAGCTCTTTTAGAATCTCTCACCCCCGCCCCCTCCCCGTCTCTCCTCCCATTCTCCACCTCATTCCTTTTTCCCTCTCCACCATGTCCACCAGTGCGCCCTTTCTCTCCTGTTCTGTCAGCCCGCCCGCCCTTTTCTTTTCTTGTGTTTTTTTTTTTTCCAGTGTGGAATGTTTCCTGTTACCTTTGTTGTCGTTCTTGAGTTATGCGTTGAGATCCCTCAAGGTGGAGACGGCAGTGCGTGTGGTGGTAAATGGCGATGCACTTTGGATCTGACCTTTTTCTCGTCTCCCGTCCCGTCCCTTCTCCCTCTCTTCTTTTGGAATACAAAGGTCAGACAGTCAAATTGCTCTCATTATAATGAGTGATAATAATGATGATGATGTTAATGGTAATAATAAGTAATGATAATAATAATGTGGCAGTGTCCGCGTGATATCTACATGTTCAATGAAAATAGGAAAAAAAAGAAAAGTACTTAAGATTACGTTCCCATCTGTTTTTTTTTTTTTTTATCTTTTCTTTTTCTCCTACTCGGTGAGCGGATGCGCTCCAGCCACCTGCCTGCCTGTCCATCAGCTCATCTCTCGACCCCTACACACGACCCCTCCCGTACACACACACGCACGCACGCACGCACGCACGCACGTACGCACACACACACTCGCACGCGCGCCCCCAACCCTGATTACGCTTCTCTTAATCTGTGATGTGGCTTCGTTGAAATTGTCAGCCATTCCACATACTAGCCGGATCTGAGCCGTTTGAGTTTACCCCGTTCTCAGCCCCTAACACACACCAGGCCAGACAGGCCTTAATGTTACGGACTCCGGGGACACCTGTCTTAAGGCACTGCCAAAGGGCTTCTTCCAGAGCAGTGTTGATCAGCTGCAGGTACGCTGGAGACAGGACTGTGCAGCTACGCTGGAGAAAGTGTGTGGAGTCCACGAGAGAAAGTTGATAAGTAAGAGGCATATGAAACTTTCAGACTTCTTCATAGTGAGTCCGAGAACTTGATTTGCAAACCACGTCAAGTTTAAAACCTGGCGAGTCGCAGTCGGGGCAGGTTTTGGTGACTCAACTCTTGAGAAGTGAACCCCGTTTTCAGCATTTTTACCATTGTCACTTTTATACTAATTATAGACACTCGAAACCGGCAACGCAGCCCATGTTGTTGAAGCCTGAAGATGCGAGGCGAGACCATCCAGTTGCCCTTGGTATGTGTGTGTGTGTGTGTGTGTGTGTGTGTGTGTGTGTGTGTGTGTGTGTGTGCGTGTGCGCGCGTGCGTGTGTGCATGCGTGCGTGCGTGTGTGTACACACACCAAGATGTGTCCACAAAACATTGGGGTGGGACAATGGACTTTTCTTTCGCTTTCCAGTCTGTGCTAATTTAGCTATACAAATATTATGCCACGCGTGTCGCAGAGCGCTAAACGAAATCAGTGTGTGTGTGTGTGTGTGTGTGTGTGTGTGTGTGTGTGTGTGTGTGTGTGTGTGTGCAAACGTGTATGTGTAGAGGGGGAAAGGTTATGGATATGTTGGTGTTATTATGCAAAAGCGCACACGCGAGTACTGGCAAACGTGCCTTATTTTTTTTTTTTTTTTTTTTTTTTTTTTTTTTGCTTGTGAAAAGACAGAAATGTCCATGGACATAAAGTCTCTCTCTGTGTCTGTCTCTCTCTCTGTCTCTGTCTGTATGCCTGTCTGTCTGTCTGTCTGTCTGTCTCTCTCTCTCTCTCTCTCTCTCTCCTCTCTCTCTCTCTCTCTCTCTCTCTCTCTCTCTCTCGACCGCTAGTTGATTGATTAATGTGAAAACTTATACACTGACATCAGATTGCAAGCGGTTGTGTGAGCTGACGGTAGGGGGGGGAGAAAATGAGACTTTTCGCCAGCAGATTTCTCAGTAGAGAAGAGATCGCTGGTAAACTTGCAGAAACGTCTGTTGGGGGCACTATCTGTTACCTTGCCCGAGCGCGCGTTCTGCTGTCAAAAACAAACAACCCCACTCCGCTTCTTCACCCCCATCACCCCACTATCGCCCCTTTTCCCACATTAAAAAAAAAGGGGGAAAAAAAAAATCACTGACATGCAAGCATTGTAGTGAATGGACACCATGACGCTATGTGATCAGCTTTGCTCCAGGGCGCACGGCAGTGATATTCGTGGTGAAAGATGGTAACGAGTGGTCTGTTTCAGGGGGTAGGTGAAATGTGAAAAAGCGCTCTCAACGTTCTGAAAGTTCGTCGTGCAGCTTTTCTGCTCTCACTTTGTCAGTTCACCTTTCCCCCGTTTTCTATTCTCCATTTTTTTTTTTTTTTTTTCTGGTCTGTCTTCTTCTTCGTCTTCTTCTTCTAAACCCTAGGACCTGCGTGGAAAAATTTACTGAATTCCCCGGTCAGTCAAAAAACCACGCAGGAATCATTCATAAAAAAGGTACGAGAAATAAGTTACACGGGAAGTAGATTCACACTCACACATGCGCGCACGCACGCGCGCACACACACATACACACACGGGCGCGCTTACACACACACACACACACACAC
>JADBJO010002317.1:312500-324762 GCA_016801955.1 Conus betulinus
TTCGGTTTTTTTTGTTTTTTTTTTTTTTTTTTTTTTTTTTTTTTTTTTGTTTTTTTGATTTTGGTTTTCCTTTTTTCTCTCTTTTAGAAAGGACAAGCGAAACCGACCGAGCGGAGGAGAGAGAGGAGGAGAGGAGAGGAGAGAGATGGAAGGGGAGGAGAAGGGTAAGAAGAGGGTGACGAGGAGAGAGAGGGAGAGAGGAGATCTCGGGAGGAGAGCGAGGCAGGGCCCACGGACCCCCGGAGTCTTTTGGCGAGAGCCAGAGACGCCCAGTCCTGGAGGAGGCGAGAAGGAGAGGGGAGAGAGAGACGAAGAGAGAGAGAGGAGAGCGAGCCAGCCGCGACGAGAGAGAGCAGCCAGTAACCTGTGCGATGCGTCCATGCTTACGTCGATAGCGAAGGCTCCATGAACGTAGCGGTTAACGCGACCCGCCACGAGCTCTTATGTCTTGAAAGGGGGAACACTGACGGCCCAGTCACTATTGATACTCACAACTAGCAGATAGACGGGACGGAGGGCGGGCTTGGAAAAACCCTTACTCCCCCCCCCCCCCTCCGACAACAGAAAACAGCGCTAATGAGTATGAACGTCGTCCACTTTCATTTGCCCCGCATATCACACCAATGCACTTGATGCCATCGTAGTCCCCCTTCTTTTCGTATTCTTTTCACCCCCCCCCCCCCCACCACCAGCCTGAAATGGGGCGTCGTTTTATCCGAGTGGTGGCCAAAGCGTCCACTGAAGATGGGACTGTCACACCGCGTTCTACCCGTTGGTGTAACCCTGACTGGGCCCGTGAGGCAGGTGAGGGACGGTCTAGAGAGGTTTGGGGGGAGGGGAAGGGTCCAAGGACGATATGTGGGGAAGGGGTCCTGGGTGTAAGAGAATTCATCGTTTTTGCGTGCGGAAGCGAAAAAGTGGCCGACGTTTCTCATAGTAGTGGTCTTCTTTCGTCTGTATGCAGTGCCGTAGGAAGATGTATCTTGTCATGCATTCACTTGTGTGTGTGTGTGTGTGTGTGGTGTGTGTGTGGTGTGTGTGTGTGTGTGTGTGTGTGTGTGTGTGATATCGGCTGGGGGTTTGTGTTTGCGAAGGTTACGGCTCTCTCTCGCTCTCAAGGTTACGGATCTCTCTCTCTCTCTCTCTCTCATCTCCTCTCTCTCTCTCTCTCTCCGCTCTCTCTCTCTAACACACACACACACACCACACACACCAATTATGGCATACTTATTATATTAGCTGGCGCAACGTACGTTACTTTCTTTATTCTTTTCATCTTAACTCTTCGGACAACCAGTTTCATTATTTCGTGATCAAGAACCGCGGAAATATGTCGAAATCATAGGCAACTGTTGTTTTAACTGGAAAACAATGGATAGAGCTACGCATTTGAATTACGCATGATTTGAGGAAGAAAACAGACTTTCGCCAATACCATTTTTAATGATGGCTTAACCGTCTGACTTAATTACGTGGTTATGCATCTATAATGCTGTCTCCTTTACACCGTGCTTGAAAATGGGAGGATTCTGCAAAACGATGTGAAAAATTCTAATATGACCCGAGACTAGACAACGCGCAATAAATCGTCAAGGATTTGAAAATAGTGGGAAGAACTGACCTTCATACTCAAAAATCGGAAGATGGCGGGGATAAAACTCGTCAGTATGAAAGGAGGTAATTTTTTTTGGAAATGTAAAGGTGGAAGGGAGATAACCAACGAAAAAAAAAAGGCGAGTTAGTTGGCCGGGGAGCTGCCTTCAACGAGGCCCTTATCGGTTCTGTCCGCTGAGGTAAGTGAAGGGAAAAATCCAAACATGATATAAAAGAACTGATTTTAAGACTAACTCCTTCCAGTGGCGCAATTTACAAAGATCTCCACCGTGACGATTTTTTTTTAACTAAGAAAAGCTCACCACAAGATGGATGCGCCATAAGCTGTCTGACCTTCGGGGGGGGGGGGGGGGGGGGGGGGGGGGGGGGGATGGAAGGTTTTACCCCCCAGTCCTATCTGTCGTTAGCAGCTTACTCAGCAGTTAGGAGCCAAATGGACCAAAATGGTACACTGATGTCACCACGTGGATGAAACCTTTTCATACCATTCACCCTGAAGAAAGAAAGATTTTTATGGGTCGGATACAATGAAACAGCGACACCAAGTTTGCCGCCTTGGATTTCAGTTGCAGAAAGCAGAATGTTCGCCGAGTTCTTCAGCTGCATCAGGGTTGCTGTACTTGACACTTTGCCGGGATAAGACTACCGTCGCTGGCTCTTACTATGCGTGCAGAAATGGTGCCGCCAAAAGTCATGCAGGAGACAAAACGAAACCAGCGTACCCATAACTCAGACACAGAATACCCTTCGCCTCCACGCAAACGACTGTCCTCACAAGGTAAGGACCGGCAAGGCGTTTAGAAGAAAAACACATCCATGCTTTGCCCCAACAGCAATGTAATCCGGGCCTCGCCCGATCGACTGTGAGAGGCTATTCCCTCTCTTCAAGAGGAAACTCGCCAAAAGCAAAATAGAGTCGTTTACATGACTTCGTCGTAGCGGTTAAAAATCCGATTTCAAAGCCGTTCCCGAAGATGCCTACCGTCGGGCACTTTCCAGTCGGTTGAACCCCGTGAAACTGCATCGAGATCGGAGGAGGATACTCTGAGGGTATGCTGTAATACATTTCTTGTGAGTGTTACAGTTGAAAAGAAAATGGCCTGCCCTCGTTAATTTCAGAGCATCCATCGTAGTCTGCTGTGAACAACAGAAATGGACAGTGTGTGTGAACACAGATATACAGTCATTGTGCCACTGTTGATTGAGGAAAGACAACTTTTTAAAACCTCTTTTGGTATCTTGCTCTTGTTGCTGGGTCGAAAAGTCGCTTATTACTTGTCTTCCCATAATGCTTGCTTTTTTTCTCTTTTTTTTTCTTTTTTGACTGCTACGCTCACGGGCCCTCAGTCTGTTAATCACGTTTGATTTCGAATAGGAAATGAAGGAGGAAAAACATTTAGTATCATTCATTTTCATTTTGCAAAGATCTACAGTCTTTCCTTTGCTCCTGCCGATAAGCATTCTGAGAGAAAAGTGGTGGGTGTCATTTTGAAGGCGTCATTGCCGTGAGTAATAGCCTCCATATCTGCTACACATCTGAGTAAGTAGTCATGACCTTCCACACTACATTGAGTCGAGGAGAGAGAGAGGATCGAGGAGAGAGAATGGAGACGAGGAGAGATCGCGGAGGAGAGGGAGAGAGAGAGAGGCGAGTGGTTCCCTTCCCGGGAGTGAGAGAGATTGGAGAGGAGGGAGAGAGAGACGCACACCAAAGAGAGAGAGAGACAGAGACAGAGGAGACGAGAGAGAGAGAGAGTGGAGGGGAGAGACATCACAAGAGCGAGAGAGGGACTCACCAATTCGGAGAGAAAAAAGGAGGGGACGGGATGGATGGGAGGGTGGAGGGAAACATGGAAGGGCGGAGGAAGAACTCGGTCGTGCCCGCATGTACGCGTGCATGCATGTTCCTCCTGTCATCTCTCTTTCGGTTCTTTGAAAAATCTAGGAACGCCATTCGCCGACAACCCCCCCAAGAAGAAACCATTCATGTGCTTACATTGTTGTGAGATCACCAGCTCAGGGTTTTTTTTTTCTTTCTTTCTTGATATGCCGGCTTTTATGAGCCTGTTTTGCCTTTTAAAAATGTCTGACAAATGCTGCATGTGTTGTTGACACCAGATGACATACATCAGAATATAACATTTTTTTTTTGGGTCTTTGGCAGTGTTCTGGAGTTGCATGGCTCTTTCTGTCTGTATCTCCTTTCCATCTGACACCTCACCTTTTGTTCCTGGATGGGTTGTTTAACTGACAACAACGGCTGTCACGACGTTGGGTGTGCGTAACTCTTTGGCGAGTCTTCTGCTGGACCATCGATGTCGACCATGGGCTCTTACAATACAGCAGCTTTTGATACAGTGCGCAGCTAGGGTGGGGGACAACAGCATGAGTGTGGATGCGGTGGGGGGGGGAGGGGGGGGGGGGGGTGGGGGCGGGGGGGGGGCGGGGCGGGGGGGCGGGGGTGGGGGGGGGGGGAGGACGAACAATGGGGAGGAAATGTGTGGCAAATTGACCAGAAGCTTTTCTCTTCCAAATGTTAATTAATTTCGTCAAAACAAATGAAAAAGAGAGCAAAAACAAAATAGTGCACAATGTTGGATAATTTGTGGACAACTTTTTTCACTGTTAACTCCCAGGGTTTTTTTTTTTTTTTTTTTTTTTTTTTTAATTAGCTTGCAAGGCAACAGAGACACATACAGTACAGAGTCAAACACAGCGAGGGGAGGCGGGGGGGGGCTCTGGGGGGGGCGAAGAAGCAACTTTTCACATACACGATTATTGGTCACGTAGTTTAATCCACCTGGTCTGTCAAGTGTGTAATAAGCGGTGACTTGGCTTGACAGCTAAGTGTTGTTATGGCTTCTTTTGCACCTGGACTGCAAGTCCGTGTACAATGGCGTGTTTGGGATTGTAACGGGGTCCATTGGCAAAGCTTTCTCGCGGACCCGAGCCCGCTTAATTGCAGCTGAAAGGACTTGGAAACAGCTTAGCTGTAATGGCATTTTGTTTTGTTGGCTTATCCTTCATTTTACGGGGAGGGCAGAGCGCTGGGGAGAGAACAGGGGTTTAGGAAAGGAAGGGGATAGGGGGGAGGGTGGGGGGGGGGGGGGGGGGGAGGTTTAAAGGGGCGGGGCCGAGGTAAGGGGGCGAAGTTGTGTTAGGGTTAAATGCAATTGTACCTTCCAACTAATACTACAAAGTACCCTTAGTCAGGAAGGACGACGGCTGAACTTTGAATATGGAAAAAAAAAGTGTTTGAAATGGAATTTTAAAATATGTCCAAAAAGGGGAAAGGGGAGGATGAGAGAGGGAGACACGCGGTAACCGATCCGCTCTGTATCACCCTCTCTTCGTCCATTTCAAGGATGACATGAGAGAAGTTCTGTTATATAAAACAATCTATCGCAGCTCATCTTTCCCAGTCGGCAATCTGTTTCTGTTCGTGCAATTCGACAATCGCCTTTTAAGAACACTGACTGTAAACATGGTTTGACCGCCCACAGCCAGTTGTCCTATTCCTGGAAACGAATGCTGTTTTTTTTCAGCCAGGCAACAATCTGATTCGCCGATGGACATGGTGGAAACACCAGATGATTCTTGGTGAACCCTACAACAACACACACACACATACATAACCACGCAACACACGCGCGCGCCGCGCGCGAGCACACACACACACACACCACGCACACAAAACACACACACACACCCACACACACAACACACACACGCTCTCTCTCCTTTTCGTACCCCGCCTCTTTCACTCCCCCCCCCTCCACTTGCACTTCCTCTCTCTCTCTCTCTTCTCTTCTCTCTCACACATGTTACGCCTCCTCCCCCCCCTCCCTCCTACTCCCCACCCCCATGGTTACGCGGAAAAACGAAACAGTGGGGAGCTGTTACCCTCCATATGTTAGTGTATATCTCACTTCACGAAACAAAAGGATTTTTATCAACACTTAAAAACACTTAATTCAAAAAGTTGTGCTAATTTGAATCATGAATCCGGAACGGAACACACTTAGGCATGGCTCTCTTGCATGTGTCATTTTTTTTGGAGAGAAATCTCCCACTCGACTCTATGCCATTTTTTCTACTGGTTTTCTCTCTATCGCTTTCCCGATATACAAGCTGGGCTCGGTCCTTTCGTTCCCTTCTTCGATTTAACAGCTGTTTCACGTGGTGGTTTTTTTAGACTAGAAAAAAAGGAATGTGTGTGTGTGTGTGCGCCCGCTGTCTGTGTGTGTGTGGTGTGTGTGTGTTCATTTATTAACGTCTTTCACTAACTTAGTATAGTGGTTAGGACCCACTTCGAGTGTGGCCGTGTGTGTTGTGTGTTGTGTGTGTGTGGTAAGAGCCGTAAGAGGCGGTGTGAAGAATTAGCGGGACGGCCTGTTACGTTCGACCGAGGCCCTGGTTACTTTTATGTTCATAGTGTTGTTGCCACACACAAGCAGGGTGCTTCCAGAGCCCAATCCTGAAATCCAACAAATAAAAAATTCATCATAGGTTCTAGCTTTCTTTAGGTTTCCCTAGATTTTGACACAAACTATTTTACAACTATCCCGGGACAAACTTAGGTAGTTTCTGTATTTTGAAATATGAGCCGGGAATGATTGTCCTACCCATTTTTTTGATTAAGAAACGGACACAGATATCTTTGATGCTTCCGCAATGGAACCAGATAAGTTATTTTAAGCTGTTCTGCAGACGATCGACATTGATATTGGAACCGCATTCATCGTGATATCGTCATCATTGTGTATGTTGATAGTAGCTAGACAGTGCGGTGTGGATATCCAATATCCATCTGTCTCTTATGTAAAAGAATAATAACAGTGAGGGTGGCATATAATAAACACCTCGTCATTAGCTAAGTGTACATAAGAGTTACACACAATGGTTAATCTACACACACACACACACCCACATATATCTATGGCTTATATATCAATATATATATGTGTGGTGTTGTTCGGGTGTGTTGTGGTGTGTGTGTGTGTTGTGTGATGGGGAGAGGAGGGAGAGGGGGGAGGGAGGAGAGGAAAAGAGGAGAGCGAGGGGGCGGGTGGGACATCCATCTTTATGTCGGCCGGGTCGGTACCGTATGTAGGAACATGGTAAATAGGAAGGCAGATAGATAGAAGGGATGCCAAATCCGTCTTTAAATTTTATATGTCTGTCTTATGTATACAAGACAGACCGACAGCACGACAACACCTCCAGGGTTATATCTTCATGTAGGTTGCGGGGCCCGGATGGATGGACAGATCGGACCAGACTTTGGGTGGGTGAGTGGAGGAGGCCCGGGGGTCGAGGGTGGGCGGTATGGATTGGATCGATCGGGTGGGCCATCCGTCTTATTCTAATTTGTCTCAGATGTATATAGCTAGATCGATACGGGGAATCCGTCTTGATCCCGGCGCCCACTCAGGTCCTCTCCAGGATACAAGCCACAACTCCCTGAAAACATGTCCGCGATTGCACACCGGCCTGGCAGGGGGGGGACGGAGGGGAAGGAAAAGAAAACAATGGGAACTGAGACACGTGCCCGGAGCCGTTGGGGGTGGTTGTGGGGTTGGGGACGGGGGGGGGGCCGGGGGGGGTAGGTTGGGGTTTGACGGTCTCTAATGTTGTTCTATTTATTAAGTTAGTCAGGGCAGAAAGCACGACCAGCGATTCTTTCTTTCTGGGGTCTGGGGTTGCTTTTTTTGGGGGGCCGTGGGTGTGGGAGGGGGTAGTTAGTGGGCGACGGTCGCCTCGCGAAAAAGGAAAGGAAGCAAACCAAAGAACGCGCCACCAACTGCAGATTTTTTTTCCGGAGGACGGGTCGGAAAGAGGCGGGCTGCCCCGTTATGACCTTGTTTTTTTTTCGAACTGGGCACCCTTCTGCCGCGTGCTGCTGAAAGCCGCGGGCGTATGATTCGAACCAAATCCTCCATTCTCGTCCCGGCCCCCTTTCTTCCAACCCCCCCTTCCCTTCCCAGTCCCCCCCCCCCCCCCCCCCCCCCCCCTCCCACCTCTCTTTGCGGGCCACCCGGCCGACTTCCCCTCCTTCAACTGTCACAAGGGCGGGAGGCTGGCGGCGGCGTTGAGCTCTTGTACGCGGCGGGGCTTGTCACCTGATGGGCCCCCCCCCCCAACACCACGTTTTTTTTTTTTTTTTGTATTCTTCCTTTCCTACCGCGAAGGACCGGGGCGCGGCGTAGTGCTGGGCGGGTGTTAGATAATGACCCCCCGATCCTGCCAGCTGGGGCGGTGTGGGCCTGGGTGTTGCCCGGTGCACCCGGTGTCCGACTACTCGCCCAACAAAAAGAACTGTTTGAGCGACGGTCTACATTCAAATTTAATGCCGTTCATGAGTAGGATCGATGAAGTCTTTTCCAGGCAGCCCAGGCAAAAGGGGACGGTCAGGCTACAGAGCTTTATTTGAGACAGGGGCAGTGATGCGACATGTGTGGTGTGTGTGTGTGTGTGGTGTGTGTGTGTGGTGGATGAAAACAGTCCACGACAATCAGTTAAAAAAAAAAAAAAAAAAAACTTTTATGCAACGCTTGTTCGCCCGACAGGCACCAAGATGCCTAAGCCAAACGCCTACAGGTATGCCCACATTAGGGCGCGTGCAGTTGCGCATAAACCACAGTCGGCACGCATGCGCCATGAACACAACACACCATCCACACACAAACACACCACAAAACCTCGCACGCAGGCGCGCGCATCCACCCTACACTTGCGCGCGCGTCTAAACACACACGCACGCACGCACGCCACGAACAGCGCGCGCGCTGCCGGCGCACACGCACACAACACACACATACACTCACAAACACACGTACTCAGCGCGTGTGCATTTTCTTTTCACAGCAACGAATGATGTACATCCCCACATGGAATCTTTAAGATATATGCGATCAGCATATTCAGAATCCCCCAAGGGGACCCATAATCGATTACCCGAGGTTTGCGTGAGGGAAGGTTTGGAGAGTTTGATTTCAAAGTCCCCTTATGAATAAGAGGAAATACTCGTCTCAGTGTGGTTTGGACTGAAAATTTAAACGAATATTGACTATGATGAGGGACCTTACTTAGACATACTTTAGAAAGAGAAAGGTGAAAAACTGTTATTGAATGTTTCATTGTTCTATGATTAGCCAGAGGGAAGAGGAGAGCGAGAGGAGAGCGAGAGAGAGAGAACCCCTTGGTTCGGCGTGCGGGTGGAGAAGGGAGGCGAGAAACAAGGGAGCGAGGAGGGGAGCTGCAGGAGATGGGAGCGGGCCGGAGCGGGGGAGAGGAGGGTGAGCGAGAGGAGAGAGGGGGGGGGGAGAGCATCGCGAGTGGAGGAGAGGCCACCGGAGAGAGGAGGGAGCAGGCGAGGAGCAGAGAGAGATGCCAGACTTTCACGGGGTACACACAAAAGGAATTGCAGGAATACACGGAGTTGGTTATGTATGATTTGCCGTCTTTAGTGGATTGGACCAGGACCATGTTTCGCCAGCTTGTACAAAGTAATAATTGTCTGCTCTTGTCTGGTCACTAGAAACGTTCTACTCGACAGTCCTTGAAATGCGTGCCAGGAAGGTATGCAGAGCTGAGGGAATGACCCATGCGGATCAAATCAGGAATGAATGGCTAACGACAGTGATCCGCAATGCTTACAAAAAAAACTCGAAATATGTTTCTTTGTCTCCCCCCCATCAGCTGCAATACACACGGTCACATCCGGTATGTCTGTCTAGCACCCTCCCCCTTCTTTCTCTCTCTCTAAGGGACCCCCCACCCCGAAGCTCTATAGCGGCCGGAACATGTGAAAACCGGGGGACAACGGTCACCGAGTGTTTCCTATTAATTTATGTACACGTAAACAGAGGTGATGCTGCGTGTGCGAACAATTAAAACTGATATAAAACATACGTCCTTTCACACACTGGAATATTAATGGTTTGATCAGTGCGCACTGTTTATTCCATTTCACCCAGTTTGGGGGATGCAAGATTAAAACAATGGCCCAGTAGTCATCAGCGTTGATTTTTTTTTTTTTTATGTGAAAGAAACTGACAGTCACACAAACGCATTTGCTGAAAGACAATACCAATGGGTATCAAGCAAATAGTATTTCAGGTGCGCGCCGTGCACATCCTCTTTAGACACACTCGAATTAATGTGTGTGTGTGTGTGTGGGTGTGTGGTTTGGTTGCCCCACGGCAATGGTGCAGAAGCCGGGTTTTGAAGACGCCAAGTTTCACATAGCGTAGAGAAAACAACTCATCGTGGATAGGAATAGGTTTGCTGCAGACTTCCAAAGCGAGAAATACAAACGAGCGATTCGATCAAAGGCAATGTCGAAAGAAGGCTACGCATGGTGCCGGAGATTCTGCCCACATTGATTTTGTTTGTTCTTCTCTTTCCCCTTTTTTCTCTCTCTCTATCATCCCTTCTTATGATTCCTCCCTGCCCTCATCCTCCCTCCTTTCTTCTCTAATGATCTGCCTACTTTCCGTCTGCCTTCCTCGGGGCAAAATGAAGCTGCGGGGAGTTTTGATCCGGCATGAATGGATGGGATTGGAAGAGAAGAGAAACCGTTCACGGTTGACAAACTTGTTAGGTGAACTACCCCCCGAGCGATTGTTGAAGTGATTGCAATTACGTCTTTGCTTCAACCCACCTTACCCCCATCCCCCATCCTTTCCCCTCTCATTTGCGGCATCTCTCCCTCTTCCCTCTTTCTATTTCCGCTCACCCCCCCCCCCCCCCCTCCCCTTTTTTCTTTCTCCCTCAGAGGCGGACAGGCCGAGTAGCAGGTAAACGGGTCATCATCCAATCTGATGGTAGTCATCAGATGCCTGCAGATTTCCTCTCGAGGCCAAGCGAGTTCTTTTCTTGTCATTGCAGATCACCGTCTGTGGTTGGCTACCATTTGATCAGGAGCTTCTCTCTCTCTCTCTCTCTCTCTCTCTCTCTCTCTGACAAAGTATTTCACATTTATGTGTTGTTTGAGATTTTCAGTCCGTAGAGCCGATTGTGGTTGAAGATTGTAAAAGCTCCCTCCTTACACATACAGCCCCGGTCCTCCTTGCAAGCTTTCCGCAAGTTTCCTTCTGCTATCGTCAAAAAGCATATTCGTTGTCTTACACACACACACACCACCACCACCACCACCGCCGCCGCCACCGCCACCGCCACCCCTTTCACCCCCTCCTCCTCGACCCCTGGCAAATAAGTGTGGTGTCATCAGGCACACACAACACACACACACACACACACACACAAAAAATTGTATATCTTTAGATGACCTGCACATCGATCGAAACAGACGAGTGAAATTAGAAAGATGCACACTAGCATTTTGAAACCCTAGTGATCCCAGCAATGCTGTTTTACCTGGCTTTTTTCTCGCGGATTGCTGCGATTGTCCCAGCTCAGGCGTGACGTCATCAGGAGACTTCCATTGCCATTGTCATGATTGATAGCAGGCGTGTGGCATTTATTATCGCACAAACGTCCGCTAGAATTTCAAAGCCATCTGTGGCATCGAAAAATTGAAAGGGTTTAAGGTGGAAATGAAACAACAAATGTCCAGCCGTCGTTAATTTTGACCACATTGTTCGGGGGGCGGGAGGGGGGGGAGGGGCGGAGGGGGGGGGGGGGGGACTATGTCCAAGCAGAAACACCATTTTCCATTCAAAGACAGTTGGTGGCTGCTGTTTCTGCGGTTCTCTCTCTCTCTCTCTCTCCTCTCTCTCTCCTTTATTTTGGGGGTAGGTGGTGGGTCTGCGCGGGAAGGAGAAGGATGAGGGGATTAATTCATCCTTTTGTTGGCCTTATGGCCAGCGAATCCCAACGCTACAGAGCCGCGGGACGTGGACGGGGTAACAGCAAGCACGGCAGGTAATTCCAATACTTGTCCAGAGCTGATTCGGTAGTTAGCGCTTTGGGCGAAAATAATTAACGGCTATCACATTCAAATGACAGAAGAGTTGCTAGAGGAAATCAGGCTTACCCCGTGGACATGAGGCCACCGGAGCGTTTGTCCTATTTGCTTCAAATCCCCCCGCTGAAGACAGGCTTGGTCAGATGATGTTCTTTTTACGAATCAGCGTCTGTGCAGGATTCCATCGCCCCCTCCCCCCCCCCCCCCCCCCCCCCCCCCACAAAAAAAAAAAAAAAAAAAAAAAGTTCCCTCCCGGGTGAGACTTTAATCGAGGTCCGTGCACGAAATATGTGTTTAATAAAGATGTGCGCACATGAAATTCCTTTCCTATCTATCGTAAAAGAGCTGTCCATGGGTGCTAGCGGAATGGATGACATACAAAAGAAAAACGCTCACACCGTTTTATGGACAGACTTCTGAAGACGGGATTGTGGTTGTGGTAGTGGTGGGGGGTTAAACACTGTGACAGGAAAAAAAAATGATGTCATTGATGAACCCTGAGAGCTCTAAACGAGGAACGATGGAAGAAGTATGGTCTTTCTGTTCCTGTGCCCGCCGCTCCCCCAACGCCACCCTCTCACTCTCTCTCTCGCTCGTTCGCTCGCTCCTTTCTTTCCCCTGTTCAATTTGCAGTTCTCAGGCTTTCGTGCCCAGGTGTCCATAGATTAGAGGAGAGTACCACGCTGATGACCATTGTTTTGTCCCGCGATTAGGAAC
>JADBJO010002318.1:0-15000 GCA_016801955.1 Conus betulinus
CAGTGTGAAAAAAAAAATGTTTCGTAACTATTAAGAGATCACATAATGCGGCCGAAGAAAACAAACAAAACAAAACAAAAACCACAACCAAAACCTAGAAGGAGAATGAGGAAAAGGAAAAAAAAATGCGGCCCAAACAACCCATAGTGAAGTAGAAAGCCGTGAAAGTTAATTTGTTAAATCAGTGAAACATTTGGCAGTCGTTGCCGCATCCTGCAACTTTGCACAGCAGTCTTTTAAAAAGCTAACAATCCTCGCACTGTATACCGCTCGCGCCGTATGCACATTACATCATACCTGCTTCCATAATTCATAATTGTCCGTTGTCATGAGTCAGAAACTACTGTTTTTCGCGGTGCTCACGTGTGACCTGCCATATCAGGCGAAAAACGGGCATACGAGAACGTAAATCACCGTCAGTGGTAATTCCTGTTTGCCGTGAAAACAGCCGTTCCCCCGTTTTCGTGAAGGGAGAAACGTTGTTTGTGTTTGTTGGTGGTTGTTTGTTTTGGTTAAAACTTAATTGCGTTATTAAGTTCCTGTGGCTGTCTCTATAATCTCTTCTCTGTATGCGTCTTCTCTCTCTGCTCGCCGTTTTCTCCTGCAGGATGATCTTGACCAGGGCGGGCTGATTGTGTGAGATGGAAATTCTCTTCTTTATCCCTGACCAGGAGAGAAACAAGACGAATGCAGTGCACCTCAACACCTAAGCGCACAATTTATGAATGGAGGGGTTGTGTTTGTTTGTTGTGTTTATAAGTTTTTGTACAGGAGGATTCGGATTCAGGGTAGGGTTAGTTTAGATTAGGGTTCTGGTTATGATTAGGGGCATACGTCCCGAGTGGTAGTTTTTCATATTCTAATTTCAGGTTTCATCCGTAATGCGCCCAACACACACACACACCACCCCCACACACCACACACACAACACACCCCACCACACATGACACACACACACTCACTCCACGCACGCCACGCACGCACTCACACACACACCCACACACACACACACACACACACACACAACACCACACAACCTCACACACACACACACACAACACACCACACCACACACAAATCCACACACACACACCCCCCACTACAACACACACACACACACAAAACAAACAAAAACACACACAACACACACACACAACACCCACACACACACACAATACTCTACGAAAAACACACACACACACGCCGCGCACGCACGTACACACACACACACACACACACACACCACCACACAACAAATCACCCACACCACACACCCACAACCACACACACGCACGCACGCACGCACGGCACACTCACTCACTCACTCACTCATCCACTCACTCACCACACACACCACACACACCAAACCACACATCACACCAACCTTCCTCACCACCCCCACACACGACAAGGACCACGCTCATCGACCTCTGACCTCATCGTTGTTTCCAGCCAGTGTGCAGGTGGCATGAAGGCGGTGTCCATGAAGCAGATGTACGTGTGCATGGGCGAGGCCGTCACCCACGTCAGCGACCGTGGTCTACAGGCCCAAGCAGGCACACCTGCCGAGCCACCTACGGTCCCTGTCCCGCCGTCCGGCGCCTCCAGGCCGTCATTCCGCGCCACTCCAGGAGTAGTCCGCCAAGACCCGGTCAGGGGGGGAGGATTGGGGGGGGGGGGGGGGGGCCCGGCGGTTGGGGGTTGGGAGAGTGTGTGGTTTTAGGGGGTGGTGTGTTATTGGGGGAATTTTAACATTATTATCACAATTCTTTGGTGCTGTTACCATTGTTGCTTCGCCGTGTCGTCGGTGTGTTCTCTGTGTTAATCTCGTGGTTGTTGTCGTCGTGTTGTATCGTTTTATTTGTTTTCTCATTCATTAGTATCGTCATTGTTTTTCGTTGGGTCGTTGACGCTGTCGAGCTAGTATCCATCGGCATGGGCATGTGTGGTCTGGTATTCGGTCAATTTACAAAAATGATAAGGTATTATCTCTCGTCGCGGTTCGCTTACGAATACTTCTTCACAGCAGCAGCAGACGCTGAAGCCAGATGTAGGAGATAATTAGTAGTGGACTATACAGTAGAAACAGAGGTAGAACCAGTTTCGTGTTTCTTGCTCCCTTTACTTTTAAGAATTTAGGTGTGTTAATTTTTCACTCGCCTACAGAGTGTCGATATTCATTCTTTTGAATTTTTAAAAATATTTTAAAGGTGTTTATTTTTCACCTCCCAAAACAGCCATACATCGTTTCAAAAGTTACAGTTTCAATTTTTAAAATTCTCAAATCACTTTGGAATGAGGCTTTTTCAGCAATGCTTAGTTCCGACTGATAGGGTCTTAGCACTTCTGTGACCTGGAATCGAGACGGACTCGCGCATGCTGTAAGAACATTAAGCAATGCCAGCAACTTGAGTTTTTACCTGTCTTCCTACATATGTTGGTATGAGTGCATTGCGCCGTGCTCTGGCATCTTACGCGCTTGTAAAAAAAAATTAACGCACTCCAGTGTTGAAATGAGCATCTCTCCTCGGGTGTGGCTAGCGGACATAGGCTGGTGGAAACGTCATCGATACTCAGGGCTGGGACATTCACCACTCAATCTGTCTATCATCCCTTTCCCTCCAAATGTGAGGTAGGTATCACGGTCTGACCCGCGCGTTGGGATAATGCCGTACGGTCGGACATTTGCTAAGTCGTGCCACGAGACCCTCTTCTTAAATTCTCTCATCTTAGTCATTAATGAATTATCAATCGGTGCTTTAAATCTTGCGCAGACGTGGTCTCGAAACTTAACGGATGTGGTGCAGCAGCGTGTGCATGGACTAGTCCTTCAGGCCGAACACCTCCTCGATGAAACTGAAACTTTTCCCACCATCAGATCGTCCCGCCCCGACACGCACGGACAGCGGGGGGTGGCGAGCCTGGGGGGCCAGCTCAGCGAAAGCTCGGTCTTCTCCCAGCCCTCTTTTCGGCAACTAACGATGCCCAGCCGCCCCCTGGACGAGCTCGCTAGCACCCCCCGAGGGCACTGCTGCACATCTCCTCCTCCCTCAACGGACGGGGTCGCCGCCTGCTGATGAAGCCGGTGACGCCCCCCCGACCCAGTGCCCCGCCACGTGTGCATGACCGCTCCCGCCTCCGGAGGGGACCTATTTTGGCCGTCCAGCGTGGTTGTACGCATCCCCCCAAGGTGAGTCGTGAGTTGGTAGGTGAAAGCTGAATGAACGCTGTGCCATGCCAGGTGAGATAGAGGGCATACCACGTGCGCGCACACACACACAAACACGCATGCGTGTATGTAGGTACATTCCCTAGTCCCAACCATGGTCTCCACCACTCGCAGGCCCTCCGTTAACAATCCCCATTGCCTGATTGCTGCTTACAACACCAATCGAAACGCCCGGAAGAAATGAGAACGACCAGAGCACACAGGACAAATAAGATGAAGACATCCTCTAGAGCAAGAACGGACGTTTCCAAACCTCGCCTAAACGTAACCTGAACATACAATCACTATACACAGCTACAACGATTGGAGGAAATGAACCAACAAAAATCAACTATTTATTCAAGACGGGTCACAGCCTTCTCGACCTGGAATATCCACATAGTCAAATACGGGGTAGGGGGGGCAGGGGGGGGGGGGGGGGGGGGGGGGGCGGCTTTAAAAAGGTCTGTTTAATTTGCTGGTTTATGCAAATGCCCCATAAAACTTGATTGTTAACTTCACTGCCGAAAACAAATCCATTTTTAAAATCTGCACAAACATTTCAATTAATTAAAAACACTAAGGTTCCAATATATGTAGATACTCAAGACATATCTATAGATTTATGAATTGATTCATTGATTGATTAGTTAATTGAAAGCTTATTACTTGGTCAGATTGGTTGATAGATTGATCATTGTCAAAACCTTTCATGTTCTTTAATTGTTAGTTAAGGTGGTCGCCAGTCAGCAGGTCAGTCTCGTCTTTCTTTCTTTCTCTTTTCTCTTCTTTTTTTTTTAAGCGTTACTTTGAGTTGTACCCCACAGGTGTGTCGGGTGAGTATTTTTGTCCCTTTTTATGTTTTTTCTTTTTTCTACTCTTGGTAGCTGTCACAGCTTCCAGGCACTCCCCTGCCCCTGCCTTTCACCCCTTTCCGCTTTGTCAACCGTTTTTTCCGTGGCATTACTCTGGGCTGCGCTCTTTCCGCTTCCTTCCGTCACTCCCCAACTCTTCTCCCCGGGATTCCACACAAAGCCAACCAACAGACCTCCAGTCTTCCGTCGCAGCCCCCCCCCTCACCCCCAGCACCCAGCACCAGCATTTCACAGCGGGAGTGTGCACGTCCCGAGTACCCCACTTCGTTGGTGTTCGACAGGTGCTGTTAGAATCCGGCATTCTCAGGACACCAGCTACTCATTCCCGAAACCCGCGCCGCCCCACAGCAGTAATAATTCTCTTAGTAAAACGGAGCCAACTATAGTGAGCTGGCCTCCATGACTAACTGGTTCGTGGGAGAAGCTGATCAGCACAAACTAAATGAACATAGTGGATAAAAACAAAACGATCTGTACCGAACGCACCACTTGCAGGCGGAGAGCGTGGACACCGAATCAGGCGTACCGGGCGATAGCAGCGAGATGGACAACGACGACACAGACAGCAACAGCCCAAGCCGCAGCTCCAAGAAAGGGGAGGAGACGAGGGGACGACGTGGAGGAGGAGGGGGGAGGATGAGGAGGGGAGGGACGTGGCAGTCGGCCAGAGCGTGGTGTGTGCACAGCGTGGACGACCTGAGCGCAGTCATCGTGGGGGGCCGTTATGAAGAAGGCCATGGCGGACGTGGCCAAGATCAGAACAGTCCGCCCTGGAGAAGGACCCCCGCATCACCAGCTTTTCTACCCGGATCAGACGTACGCTGTGTCGTTGATTGTTGTTTGTGTTGTGGTGGGTGACGTTCTTTTGGAAATGCGTGTTGTCATGTTGTGTGATGGTGGTGGGGTGGTGTGAGAGTAAGGGCACATCAGAAGTCCGTGCTGATATCACCATTCCCCACTCCCTGCTCCCAAAAATCGGCAAGGTCTGTTCGGAGCAGACGTACGTTTTATCGATTTTGTTGTGTTGATGTTGTATTGTTGTTCTTTTTGTTGTAAATGCGTGTTGTTTATGTTGTGTGTGACGTGACGTGTGGTGACCGTGGGTGGGACAAGTGTTTTGGAAGGTCGTGCTAGAACCCTCCTTCCCACTTCCAAACATCGACAGATCTCCGTTCGGTGATCAGCAGACATGTGTTAGCCGTGCTAGATGTTGTGGTTATTGTTCTGTTTAACACACCTGTGTTTGGCATTGCATGTGTCGGATCAAAAGAGGAAGAGGAGGGGGTGGGGTTTGGGGAGGCCTCGGCATTGAAAATTCTTTCTAGGACAAGGACTCAAGGCTTTTGCGAAAACGTCAATACGGGTCAGACGTTGTCCTTGCCATTGTTATTAGACGATGATGGAGGTGTAGTGAGGGGAGATGGATGCTAGTGAGAGATTGAAAAGTCCATACTCGACAAGAAACAGTCATAACGTTTGTTACGTTTGTGATGGTATTGCTATTGCTGGTTCTTGTATAAAGTATGTATGTTTGTGATGTAGGTGCGTGAAGAGGGGAAGGGACAGTCTGGGGTGGGGTGGGGGTGGGACAGGGTGGGATGGGGGATGGGATGGGATGGGATGGGGGGCGGTCAGAATGAATGTCCCTGCAGGATAATGATACGCAATCTTCCAACCCCTATCCGGATTTGTGTTGATTGTTGTTGTGCTTTTGTGCTTGCTGTTGTAAATGTGTGTTGTCGATTTGTTGATAGTTAATGCCTGTGCTGCGGTGGATGAGGGAAGCGGCATTGGGAGCCGCCCCCCCCCTCCCCCTCCCAGTGTGTTTATAAATGCATGCCAAAAGAAGTCGTTAGGTCATAAACTTCAGCTCTTCTCTCTCTCTCTCTCTCTTTTTTTTTGCAGGAAAGAACAAATGGTAAGACAAAATGAACTTCATTTTATGTATCCTTGGTGCAAAGTTGACGTAGAAAATCTCCATCGGTATGAAATCGGTGACGGTAATAGTGTATTGCAGTTTAAGAACTGCCAAGTCTTGATCTAATCGTTACATGCTTTAAATGCCTGACACAGACTTATCAGAATTAGCTTTGAACATTAGGCACAGCTCCATTCTTCCCATTTCACGCAGTCAGACTATCTTTAGAGATTGGAAGGAAATCATCAATACATCAACCCTTTGGTTCAGTCAGACACAATCAAATCCGTTCATGCATAATTTACAACGAACATTTGAGGCCCAGTTTCGTTTTGTCACGTTCTGGATCAAACGGCACTCGGAGAGGGGAGGAATGGGGAGGTGAGAGAGAGAGAGAGAGAGAGAGAGAGAGAGAGAATGTGTTCGCATATGTTTAGCCTCTTTTTTTTGGGGGGGGGGGGGGGGGGGGGGGGGCAGGAGAGTATTAAGATTAGAATGAGACAGTTGGGGCAAGAAAGGCTGTTAGCGACGGATAAATAAAAAGAAAAAAGCTGAACTTAAAAATTGATGAAAAACAGACAGCCATTCTTGGCTTTGCAGGTATTCTCACATCTCCACCGACATGCTCGACAACGTCATCGTCATCGTCAAACCGCCAGAATCCTCTGACGTCACACAGCAACAAAAGGACAGCAAAGCCCCCGGCGGGGACGACAAAGCGGGACGGTGGACCAGAAAACAGAAATGACGAAAGCCAAAGGTGACGACGAGGAGAGTGACGTCGACTCGCTGCTGGACAGCGAGGACGACTACGAGGAGCGTGACGCCAAATTCTTTCGACGTCATAAACGCGTGCGAAGCTACGACCTGCAGAGTCGGAAGGGGATCCAGCAGTTCAAGAGGTTCCTGAAGGGCACGGCGGGGGAGAACTTGTGGATGTTGTGGATGGACATTGACAAGCTGACGCTGGTTTCGCCTGAAGGACCAGAATTTGTGAGTGTGTGTGTGTGTGTGTGTGGTGTTGGGGGGGGGGGGGGGGTACTTTACTCCTGTGTGTGTGTGTGTGTGTGTGTGTGTGTGTGTGTGTGTCCACAGATGTGTGTGCGCGCGGATGCAGCGTAAATTTAGGAATTCATGGGTGTATCTCTGTTTGGAGGGGGGGGGGGGGGGGGGGGAGGGGGGAGAGAGAGAGAGAGAGACTGTGGGTAGAAAAGAGAGGGGGGGGGGGTTAGTAGTAGCTGCAGCAGCAGAAGTAGCGCATCATCAGCACTTTTTACTGTTACAACAACAACTACTACTACTACTAGTTATGCTACAACTACTACTCATAGCACCAGCATTAGCAGTAGTAAATTAGCGGTTTTAGAAGTTTCCTTTTTTCTTTCCCCATTTGGCAAAAGAGAGAGGAGAGAGAGAGAGAGAGAGAGAGAGTGTGTGTGTGTGTGTGTGTGTGTGTGTGTGAGTGAGCGCTGTTGTCTGTGAAGCTAGTATGCTACAGCCGACCGTCTGCCAAGCAATCGCCAGAAAGTAAGATTTCGGCGAATCAAACAGACCGACATAAGTATTGATATTTCAGAGTGAAGGAGACGGACAGGAGAAAACAAATACAATGTTTTAAACAATCTATTTTCTAATTCACCTTACTGTCTGTTTGGTAAAAATCCGCTTCATCTTGAAATCTTGTGTGTAAGGAAATAAAGGAAATATTGTATGATTATGATCGGCCATTTTATCTATTGCACCAAAAATAGGAACGTCCATTGACTGGGCGAAAGAGCCGCCCGAAATTTTAGTACTTAAATCTTTGACAATCGCCACACTCGGACATTTGATTTAATCGTTGATAAGCCATGCCTGGTGTTTCAAGAGGCGAGAGTTTTCCTCCCTTTACTTTGCGAACCGACCAAGTCTCGGTGACATGAACGTCGAGGAAAACTTTGTAAGATGACTCAAGGTGGATGGAAGCAGGAGGGGGTTTTGTTTTGTTTGTTTGTTTGTTTGTTTGTTTTTTGTTTCCCACGTGAACTCTGAACTTCATTGTTGAAGAGCTATTGTTGAAGACAGTATTCACTGAAAATGTTAATACCTTGTCCTCTCCACGTTTGAATTGTTAGACAGTATGACATAGGCGCAAAGCAGTATTATTTAGAAATTAGAATATAACCAGAGTGTGTAAATGTTACTGTGACAGTTATGCTGTCTTCAGTAGTACCGTTTTCATGGTTGTTCATCGAAAGCCCCACCCTGTGTGGTTATGGTGGACGATCTCTTTCAGTCATTAACTATGACATCGTGCCCACGTAGGCTACTGGAAAACTGGAAATTCACGCAAAAAAAAATTCCCCCATTAATGCTGCTTTTCTTTTCAGCCTTGGTTTGCTTGTGTACATTATTTCCTCTTTTTCATTTTCTGCCTCATCTTTTCCAGACCCGGGTGTCGTATAATATCTGGGAACCGTAATATCTGGGAACGCGTTCCCAGATTTCCTGAACTTCCAATCGTGAAATCTGGGAACTTTGTGAAAATCATGCCAAGAAATTAATGGGGAAAAAAGTGACAAGAAAGCCCAAGATCTCAATTTTCACCTAAATAATTGTTTCCTACCTTATCTTGAAAATCCATCTTTTTTTCGTTTCTTTCTGCCCTTCTGAGCTCTGAAAGTTCATGTTCCCAGATATCACGGGCCTTCCCACATATCACAGTACATTCTGGGAACGCATTCTCAAAAAAGTCTGTGATATTTGGGAAATGTTCCCAGATACCACGTTCTCAGATTTCACGCGACACCGGAGGTTTTCATCAAACCCACTCTTCTCTCTGTCTGTCTGTCTGTCTGTCTGTCTGTCTGTCTCTGTCTGTCTGTCTGTCTCTTTCTCTCTCGCTCGCTCGCTCGCTCCGTTCCTGATCTTAAATCTATAATTGATCACTTTTCACTCAGTTTTTATATTTTAGCTTTCGAGAGGTTTGAAAAAAAACGATTTACCTGTTGTCTCCCCACCACCCCCACCCTCCACCCATCCCACCCCCTCCCCTATGGCATTTTGTGTGATTACGAGCTACGCTGGCCTACAATCAATAAAGGTTGCCGGCACCTCGTGTTCCCTAGAAGTGCGATCATTATTTTCCACCCTTTCTTTTACGCATTCTATCATCTGCGTTTCTGCCTTGGTAACTTAGTAACTTTCGTACTTACTTGGTAACTTTGGTTTATTGCTTGTATTTTGCTTCTTTTTTCAGTCTTGTTACGTTTTTTGTCCATGGTTGAGTACCAGTGCCGACAGAAGTGTCTTGTTTTTTTGGCACAGGTACCTGAGCGCGATGCGAGAGAGAAGTACCACAAGCAAGGGTCGCCCAGCGAAATTCCCGCCGAGTTCAAGGTCGCTCTGGGCCTGACCGAGCCCGGCCAGTGGACCGTGAGTCACCTGCTGGGCCGTGCAGTCACGCGTCGCCGAACCCATCGTCTTGTACTGGTGAGCTGGCTTTTCGACTGTCATTAGCAGATTCCAGAGGAGGCTGTAGTTGACGGCTGACTGCTGCTACTACTCGACCAGACGAAATGTAACGCAGGTAACGAAGAGTACCGTAACGTGACGGCAGGCAGGCAGACAAAATTGTTACCGATTCCACACACTGAGCACAATAGAAGATAACTAGATTATGAGGAAGAGACGCAAAGGCATACGTGCGTGCATGCATGCACCCATGCACACACACGCGTGAAAACACACACACGCTCGAACACACACACACACACACGCACACGCACACACCACACACACACACACACACACACACACACACACACACACACACATACACACACATACACACGAGTGCGCGCGAGCGCACATACGCTCGCGTTGATGACCTCTTTCCTTCTTTTATGTATTCATTGATTGTATGTTTATATTTTGACGAGAGAATCTTTCGTTTTAAATGTTTTGTAGTGTTACAATTGCACATTCTGGTTGTATTACCACATTGAAAAACAATTCTTCATATTTGCTTTCTGTTTCTTCATTCTTTCCCTAGTGTTTCAGCTCGTTTTCTTTTTCTTGTAATGTTCCTTGATTTGGCGACATTAGTGACATTTTCTCGCATTTCCTCCTGGGATTTTGCTTATTCTTCTACTTCTTCCTTTTCCTCCTCTTCTTCTAATGCGTTTTCTTCTCCTCTCGTCTTCCTCTTTTTTTTTCTGCTTTCTCTGTCTCCTTCTTTCTTCTCTTCTTCTTTTTTTTTTCATTGCCTTCTCTTCTTTCTTCTGCTTCTTTTTGACAGTGATTTTCTTCTTTTTATGTTTTTACTTCTTCCTTTTTCTTCTGCTCCTCGTCGTCTTCTTTTGTACTTCTTCATCATGGTTTTCTTCTTCTCCTTCGTCGTGATCTTGATTTGTTGCTGTTGTTGTTGTGTTGTCATTGTCGTTGTTGTTCTTCTCCGTCTTCGTCTTCTTCGTCTTCTTCATCTTCATCATCATCATCTTTTTCTTCTTCTCTTCTTTTCTTGCTCTTCCTCTTCTTCTTCTTCTTCTTCTCCTTCTTCTTCTTCTCCTTCTTTTTCCTATCATAGTCTTCTTCCTTTCACTTTCAAATAATCATGATCTTCTGTTTAATGATTTGCATGTTTTCTACTTCTGTAAGATCGTGATTTCTTCTACTTGTTCATGAGCGTTCTTTTTCTCTGCATGGTGTTGTTTTCTTCTTCTTCTTCTTCTTCTTCTTCTTCTCTCTTCTCCTTCTCTCCTCCTCCTCCTCTCTATCCTCCTCCTCCTCCTCCTACTCCTCCTCTTTCTTCTTCTTCTACTTCTTCTTTTTCTTCTTCTCCTCCTCCATCCTCCTCCTACCTCCTCTCCTCCTCCTCCTCCTCCTCCTTCTTCTTCTTCTTCTTCTCCTTCTCCTTCTTTTTCTCTGCATGGTGTTGGTTTCTTCTTTTCTTTTTTCTTCTTCTTCTTCTTCTTTCTTTTTCTTCTACTTGACAATAATTTTATCCTGGTCGAATCAGCTTTCGACTTTATCAAAAAAGAATATCGAAAAAAGTCTTTCAACTGAATAGAATCAAACATTTCTTGGATCAACATACTCGGAAATTATTTTTTCATGCTTGTACTGAAAGTGATGTGGATTATGCTTCAACCTGTTGGGATTTAGCTAGTAAAGCCTCCTTTAAGGCATCTTGAAAGTCTCTACAGACGCTCTCTCAAAATAAGTGATTATAAAGAACTAAACATCTTGCCTTTTGAATTTAAATGTATCTTCAACAAAGCTGTCTTTATGTTTAAGATTATGAATAACCTTGCACCATTCTATCTCCGAGAGAAATTTCCCCGTACGAGAGTTTCGTAACAAAAGTACAATATTTTATCCTCGTCCAAGAACTGATCTCTTTATGACATCTTTTATCTATTCAGGAGGAAAATTATGGAATGAAATCCCAGAATACAAAAAAACAAAAATAGTTTATTATCGTTCAAAAAAGCATACCACAGATATTTAATGGAAAAGTTATAAATGGTTGGTTTCTTTCAGTTAAGAAATGCCATGCCTTGTTTCTCCCTACCGCTTCCTTTCTCCCTCACTCTGTCTCTCATTGCTATATTTTTTTGTTAACTCTCTCTCTCTCTCTCTCTCTCTCTCTCTCTCTCTCTCTTCTCTCTCTCTCTCTCTCTCTCTCCCTCCTATAATGCCCCCACAGCCCCCGCCCCCACCCCACCATATCCCTCCCCTTCTGTCTGTGTTCACTTTTGTACATTAGGTTTGTTGCATTTGGTATTATTATATTTCAGAATTTGTATCTTTTTCTTTCTTTTCTTTTCTTTTGGCCCCGGAGGGTGGATGTAAAAAAAAACAGTTATGCTTACTCCACTACGTGATATATCACCAGACTATAAAGCTTGCTCTTGTAGAAGTTTGGGACTAACATGATATCAGACATAAACACCCTTACAGCAGACACCATGAAAATCTTGTTCAGAGATGTTCCACCAAACGCGATTTTTAATTTTTTTTTTTTTTTTTTTTTTTTTGGGGGGGGGGGGGGGGGGGGGGGGGGGGGGGGGGGGGGGGGGGCGGGGTCTGAAAGAGATAAATGTTTTTCATCTGATTTAAGATTTTTTACGGAAGAAGATTTCAAAACTACTTTTTCTTTTTTCTTTTTTTTTTTTTTTTTTTTTTTTTTTAACATATTACACAAGGTTTGATTGGTCTTTTGTTTTTTACCGTGACAAGTTTATAGCCTTTTATATGGCCCTTTGGTGGTCGGCTGGGCTATAAGCAAGATGAATTGTTTTCGTCTTCCTGTCTTCTTCTTCGTTTTGATTCTTCGTTTTGTTGGGTTGTTGTTGTTGCTGTTGTGTTTTGTTTGTTGTTGTTGTTGTTCTTCTTCTTCTTCTTCTTCTTCTTCTTCTTCTTCCTCCTCCTCCTCCTCTCCTCCTTCTCCTCCTCGTCCTCCTCCCTCCCCCTTCCTCCTCCTTCTCCTCCTCTTCTCCTCTTCCCCGTATTCTTATCCTTCTCCTCGACTTTGTCTTTCGCCTTCGTCGATTGATTTTTTTTTTCTTCTTTGTGATCATAGGGCAGGTTTTCTTTTAATGCAAATAGTAAAAATTCTCAAACGCAATGATATGGAAAAGAATTGCAAATGTAATAGGCAGACTGATTTCGGCGTCAATTGATTACATAGACAATCAGAGACAGTACACATGCACACTCATGCTGCATGCCTATAACATTAACGAGCATATGTTTTAACATGAATTGTTGCTAATTTGACAAATGAAGAAAAAACACTCATGCTGCATGTCTATAACATTAACGAGCATTGTTTTAACATGACTGTTTGCTAATTTTGACAAATGAAGAAAAAAATTCGTTCCCTCCTCCTTCTCATCTTCCTTCTTCTCATCCTCCTCCTTCTCCTCCGCCGCCACCGCCGCCTTTTTGATTATCATATGCTGCATTATTGTGAATTTCCTAATCATCTTTTTCATGATAGTAATGATGATGATGATGATGACTATTATTATGATTATGATGATGATGATTATTATCATTATCATATTATTATCATCATCATCATCATCATCATCATCATCATAATCTTCTTCTTCTTCTTCTTCTTCTTCTTCTTTCTTCTTCTTCTTCTTCTTTTCTTCTTTTCCCGCTTTTCATCCTCCTCTCCTTCTTCCCCTTCTCCTCCTTCGTCGTCTTCTCCTTCTTCTTCATCGTATTCCACTTTTTCTTATCTGATTCTCTTCTTCTTTAAATAGATTTAAAAAAAAAAAAAAAAGAGGAATGAAGAAGAGAAAAGAAGAAAAGAAGAAAAAGTAACGATTTCTTCTGTTCTTTTTCTGCTTTCTCCTCTTTACACAGCGTTTGCTCGTTTTCTTCTTTTTTCTGACATTCCAAGCGATGACCGAAGATGACATTTCTCTCACGCTGGCAGTATTTATTTATCGTCTGGCTGTCACCCCCACCCTCCACCCCCCTCTCTCTCCCCAGGGCCCCGCGCTTCTTGTTGAAGCAGCTGCTGAAGACGAACCCGGCCAGGTACCGGCAGTACCAAGAGCAGAGGCTGAACTTGATGCCGCCCAGAGAGGTGTACCCCAACCCCCCCACCATGACCCTCCTCCCGCTCCGGCCCAAGTCCTGCCACCCCCAAGGTGGAGGAGCACGAGATTGTGGTGGAAGAGATGTGAGTGTGCACATACACACACACGCACGCCACGTACGCACGCACGCACGCACGCACACAACACACCACACACACACACACACACACACACACACACACACACACACACACACACACACACACACACACGCACACAACACACACACACATGCACACACACACACACAAACAGCACACACAGCACACACAGCATACACACACACACACACACACACCACACACACACACACACACACACACACCACACACACACACACACACACGCACACACACACACACAAACACACACACACACACACACACACACACACACACACACATCACACACACACACACGACACACACACGACGCACACAAACACGACACACCACACCACTCACACTCCACACACACCCACACACACACACACACACACACACACACACCACATGCGCGTGCGCGCGCACGCGCGCGCGCGCGCGCGCGCACACACACACACACACACACACCACACCACACCACACCACCACCACCACACCAACACCACACCACACCACACACACACACTGAAAACCAAAACAGACAGTCGCGGATCACAAGGCATGACGCGGATCACAATGCATGAAGACCTGGCTTTATTCTGAATACCTTAGTAATGGTTCATCGACAGGAATATCCCAACAGTCATAGATACATTTCCAATCGCTGCAACGTCAGATTTTACGATTGACATTAACACATCCGCATTCAAAAGCCGCTTTCTTTGTTCTGTTTTTTGTTTGTTTGTTTTGTTTTTGTTTATTCATGGTGTGGTTGGAAGATGGGTATTGATTGATCACTGCGGCACCACAGAGCGTCCTGTCCATACGCGTGTGGTGTGGTGTAGATTACTGATCCGCTGGTACAGTACGCTGCCTGTCATTCCCCTGTACATGATGGCAGTATGAAAATTTCATGTGTCGTCGTGAATATGGTTTTTTTCATCCCCACAGCGTTTGATCTTCTCTGGGGATATAAGGGGGCGGGGAGAGGGAGGGTGAGAGAGGGAGAGAGAGGGGGGGCGGAAGGACAGAGGGGAGGGAGAGCGGTGTGTGTGCGTGCGTGCGTGCGTAAGACAGATAGAGAGAGGTGGGGGAAAGAGGGGAGGATCAATTGTGCATAAAACTTATTGAAGATTTTTCTAAAGGGAAAAAAAAGAGACATTTTCCCCATCCAAACTTTCTCCGATACCCCCCCCCCCACCCTCTACCCCGTCCACAGTGACAATGCAGTGCAGCGGACACATCGCTGACATTGTCACTGTGCGGCAGACACTGGGTATTCTAAGTAGACCGT